>CM028381.1:124090259-124150584 GCA_013146195.2 Codonopsis lanceolata | reverse complement strand
ATGTGTGCCTCGCTGTGAGTCATCACTATCATCCTCGCGAGTCGGCTTCAAAACCAGTGGCTACATGGTTTTCTTTCTAAGTCCTCACCAGAAGACCTCTATGTTTAGAAATGATTTGTAGGTCTCCCTTTTTATAGGCTTCATATTTAGGCTTAGACATTTGAAGCAAAGTGACCGTGTTTCTCGTGAATTGTAGCAAACTAACTCATTATGAGAGTTTTTCGCCAGCCTTCCGAGAAAGCTGATTTGCTTTCTTCTTTGTAAATTTTGAGAACTTTTGAAATTTCTTACTTGAACATAGCAAATTGCTCGTCGAGGAAAGGTTTCATTCTCATTTGAAGAGGAAGTAGATGGTTTACTTTCTTGAGCAGGAATTTCTGAGAGAGATAGCGAGAAAAAAGAGGGAAGTTTAAAATGTTTGTCTGTTCTTGAGCTTGAAGTAATTCTTGCTCATGGCTGTTAAACTTCATTACAAACTTACGAGATGCATGGAGTTCAAGTCTTTGGACTCTTTTATTGCGAGTGGTTTTTACATGCCACAAACTTCCTAAAAGAAGCTAGAAATCTCATATTTACTTCTTTAACAATATATTCTTTTCCTAAAGAGTAACAACTATTTACTACCTCACGAAAATGCATCGTGGAGGCTTCTTGGTAGAGTCTCACCTTAGGATCTTTTAGAATGAGTCGAGTTGAATATAGTTGTACTTTCTTTGTCTTTGTCTCTTTTGGGTAGATCTCCTTCAAGATATTCCACCAAGGCTTCCCACATTCCTTGGCGGGTTTGCATCGATGATGATATGTTGATATGTGCTTGTGTCGGCAATTTGCCATTTGATATAATGTGAATAGCTTCTTTGTTCAGAGTTCGGCGAAGCCTCGCTTTCCTCGTCTGTCCATTCGTTCATCGATTTAGGTATCTCGGGGAGGACCAGCTTGGCCGAAGTAGGTTGGGTTTCATTGGAATATAAGGACACAATCGAACACATTGCCACAACCAGATTGTCAATAGAGTTCATATATCTCATAACCTTATCTTTCCATACTTCGAAATGGCCTTCGTCCAATATTGGGGCGTGGTGGTATTTGAAGTAGGCGTATAGTGAGCCATATGATCTATTCTCGAGAGGTTAATCTTGGAAAAATGATTTTCAAAGAATTAAGCTCGATACCAATTGTTGGTCCCAAAATAGGCTCAATCTAGGCTAGAAGGGGGGTTGAATAGCCTAGTTATGTTTTTAAAAACTTTTCTTTTAAGAACACTTCTTAAGGATTTTGAAAGGTTTGAATAGAAGTGCTTAGGCAATGAAACAAATCGATTCGGTCGAGATTATCAAGAGTCTTTGTTGAGGCGTGAATCGGAACAGCTTAAACAAGCAAGAGTTAATGATGATAGAAAGAGTTTGAGCGCACCACGAGAATTTGAAGTGGTTCGGTTCGTGAATAGTACTACATCCACTACCAAAGTGGTTAGCTTTGGATTTTAAAAGTGCACTTGTTTATCCACTAGGTTTATGATTTAGATCTCTAATGGATCGTGTACAAAATGAGTTTTTAACCAAGTGTATAAAGGTGAGAGAGACAATCAATGAATAATTGTTCTCTACACGCAAGGAATTAAAGACGCTTTAAAGACAAACTAGATGAAGTGAAAAAGAATTTAAGGCGGCGGTCTGCAGTTCGTGAAGTTTGGTGAAGTGTTAGCCCGTCCTTTGATCTTTTGAATGCTTGAGTGATGAAGATGAAGCTTGAGAGTTAATGCGCAAGAGTTATTTCTTCAGATCTTCAAAACTTAAATATATACTAGGAAGAGACCTTTTGACCGTTGGTCTGAAATCAGAGATAATTGAGTCCAACGTTCCTTTGCATTGAATGCAATTCGGCGCTTTGGGAGAAAAGCTTGACCACGATCATCGGAGATGCGGTGTGCGAGAAAACATTACTAAACAGAGTAATGTTTGAGAATGCACGAGCTTTGCGGCTTGGAAAGTCTTAGCCAAAACGGGTAATGTCTTCGGTCTTGATTTCGGGATACGATGCCGACAGGTTGTCATCATGCGAGTTGACTTCTTGAAAAATAATCTGGTGAAGACATAATGACTAGATATTTTCGAAAATATCTAAATAGGTGTACACGTGTCATTGTTTCTTGATTTTGGCCAATATTGATTTTCCGGACTTTGAGCAGACTTCAAAGTCTGCTGATCTTTAAGGACTGCTGTAGAAGCTTGTTGTTTGGCGCCTAAGAACTAACACTTAGAAACTATTCTAAACACAGTGATTCTAAGACTTGCCACACTAATCGATGCGTTGCACCTTTTAGCCTCATAATAGAATCAGAAGATGACTCAACCAAATCTAAAAAAATAGGAATCAACAGCCCTTTTCTGAAAGTTGCCACATACTCAATAAATTTTTCTGAAGACTTGGAACATAGTAAACATCGGAGATAAAATTTTTAGAACCATCTTTCAATGAAATTGAGATCCTTCCTTTTCCCATCACCGGTAGTTTCGCATTATTACCAAATTTTACCTCAGATCTAATAGATTCATCCAAATCAGAAAATAATTCTTTGCTTCCACACATATGATTGCTACATCCCGAATCCAAATAACATGTATTTTTATCACTTGAGTTCTCACAACTACTAACCAACAGCAAAGTTTCCGAATTTTCCACATTATTTTCAGCATAATTATTAACATGATAATTTCCATTATTTTCCCTTCTATATCTGCATTCAGCGATTTTATGACCCGATTTTCCACAATTATAACAGCAATTAGTATTGTTACCTCCGTAATTATTACCTCCGCCTGATCTGTCATGCCAATAATTATTTCTTCCTTGTCCGCCACCAGAATTGTAATTGCCTCTGCCTCGATTGTTGTAACCACGGCCACCACCATTGTTGTAACCACAATTACCATTATTGTTGTAATTTCGTCCACCACCATTATTGTAGCCACGACCACCATTGTTGTTGTAGCCACGACCACCTCCATTATTATTACCGCGACCACCTCTATTGTTGTATCTGCGACCTCTGTTGTTGTACCCATGACCTCTACCACCATGGTTTTGGTTTCCTTGATTTGATCCATTATTATCCTTTGATCCATCATTCACGTTTTTCAAATTCACTTGACTTTGCAATGCAGCTTCTTCTGTTTTCTCTGATCTTTCACCAAATAATAACTCATGACTAACAAGGGCGGATTCTAATTCTGCTACCGTCAACGTCTTCAAATCTTTAGTCGACATATTTATTTCTGCAGCACCTTGAAAAGCTTTCGTCATCGAACGAAGAATTTTCGAACAAATTCTTTCATCCGAAACATCATCTCCGTTTGCCTTCATATCTGAAGCCAGATCGCTCACACGTGAGATATACTCCGAAACTTTCTCCGATTTCTCCATATTTATATTTTCAAATTTCTTCGTCAAAACTTGTAAATAATTTCTCTTAACTCTATCATCACCTCCGTACGTCTTTGTCAAAACATCGAACGCTTCATGTGCTGATTTAGAACCAATAATCTTCTTCCGAACGTCATCTTCAACTGCATTAAAAATATAATCAAGTGCTTCAGCAGACTTGATTTTCTCTCCTTTACCTGCATTCTCCACAAGTCTCTCATCAACATATTTTTCTAAATCACAGACCACCAAAAAATTATACATCTGACATCTCCAATCAGGAAAATTAATTTTTCCATCAAACTTGGGACCCATATAAACCTTGCTGCAAACCATCTTGACCACGAACTAGCTCTGATACCAAATGTAGACTTTGATAATAATAGTAATATATTAACTAGAATTACGAAGAACGGTGGAAGAAGAAATAATTTGTAGAGAATTTGTGGGGTCAAGAATTAATCAACACATATGCACACTCAAACAAAGAAGAGAAAGAAACAACTTATTCTATACTGCTGTGACGCCAGAGCCCAATAGAAGAGGAGAAAAGATGGGGTGATACACTGTTGATTTCTTTTAGGGCTAAAAATAATTATTATCTCACTCTCATTAAAAAACTCAATAACATATATATTTATACTACCTAAATTAATCTTTTATCTAATCGAATTTGGGTTAGGTTAAAAACTAATACATAAATAAATCCTTTATCAAATTGGACTCGGTCCTCTAATTAGACTTGGTTTAGGACCTAACAGCTTATCATAAACTTGATATTCACTTTACACCATCTCCGATGTTTAAATCATTTGCACAATTTTTTTATGTATCACATCACAAAAATAATAAACTCACCTCTTCACAACTCTTTCTCACAATGGTTCAACCTCATGAATCACTCCTTATGAAGATACTTAATGTTGGGCCCCTTTCAATATTTTTTTTGTATGAATCACATAATGTTGGGCCCCTTTCAATATTTTTTTTTGTATGAATCACTCCTTTATGAACCGTTCTGTTGATTATTTAATTAATGAGTTATTATATTTTATAATTGGTTTGTTTTAATTAATTATTTGTTTTGTCTTTCTTGGTATTTACTTTAACTAATTATTACTGTTACATCTTGTATAGAAAGATTATTTAAGAGATTATACTTTAATTGGTTATTTAGTGTTTTATATTAATCTTTATTCTAGTAAGATTGTGTGATCTTGGAACACAAGTCATTGTATGTCATTGTGTTACTCTTTGTGAGACACGGCTTGACCTGATTGATTATGGTAAAGAATCCTACACATTTGGTAACTTTTTATGAGGTAAGATTTAGTCTTTGTCTATTGCGCTAACCTACTAATCTTTTATGATAAGTAGTTTTCTTATTCTATAAGGTTTCTAGGTCAAGAATGCAAGTATAACTAAGAGGACACAAGGCTGAGAAGATGAAGAGAGCGTAGCTGAGCATACACAACACAGATTGATATAAGAGAAAAGAGATCGTGAAAATAGTGGTTGTTATGTTCTGAATGTATTGTTGAATGAAGCTACATTTGAGTTTTCATTCTTTCTATCTCAGCAATGTTCTTCAATTTACACCTCTTACTGTTATGTTAAAAGCTATTGAGCGTACATCAGACAAGGTAGTCAGAGATGTTAGAATCATACAAAGTCATATCTACTACTTAGAGAGCTTTTACATAAATTTCACTTTCTTAGTCATTCTTTGTAATACGCTTAAATCGTTTTACTAGTGGAATATTTTTAGCCATGAGACTCGATTAATATGTTTATTTTACATATTGATCAAAGGTATCTCTTGTGTTCAGTTTCGTTCCTTCCTGTTTTGTGTATTTAAATTCCGAAACATTGATATTTCAATGAAGTCTTCAATAAACTCTTCATTGTAAGCTTCATTGACCAGATCATATATCAAAGCAGTTTACTATTTTATTTTTAGTTTATTTCATTATTTTGTTTTTCGTCTTTGCTTTAATCCCCTTTCTTTCACGCTCTTTCCACTTTCCGGTCACAATGGTAAAGCTTTTTATGAGCCAACTCATATTTCTTAAAAAACGGTGATAAATCTTACCATTGGAGATGCTATTAACTGCATCTATCCTTCTGAAAATACTGAAGATATGTCACTATATTTTGTGAGTAATTAGTTTGGACATCAGAGTTTGAGTACATCGTAGAAACTGGTAAATAATCACTGATTTACTCTAACATTTTCTGGTAAATAATCACTGATTTATTCTCTTTTAATTTCATGTAACAATGCTATACATGCTATACACCCTTCATCCTCAAAACAAAAAAACCAGGAAAAAGAAAGTACTATGAGCAAATCCTTATATACATTTGGTCAAATTAAGGTTTTAATATAATTGATAAAAATAAAAACAATTAAAGTGAGACTATTCTTTTAGAACGAATGAATTATATTGTTGGAAAATTATGTGACTCTTGTTTTATAGCATTTGACTAACGGAAATCCATAAATCGATAGTGGTTTGCCGCCGGGCTAGGTTTAACAATTCACATATATATAAACTTTGGCAGCGAATACAAACAGAAAGAAATAGGTTAATTGATGAAAGGAATAATTGCGGGTCGGTACACTTTTATAAAATTATAACCGCTCCAGTACTTTCTTTTATTCCCAACCGGTAAAGTGTTTTTTGAAAATTTTGTTCCAAAAATATCCATTCCTCTGTCTCTTAGTACTTTCTTCCTCAATACCTCACTTCTTACAGACAGTTGGGAATTGTAACGAAGAAAGGAACCTAATGTTCGATAAGTCGTCCTCCCCACGATCATCAATTAGTTCGATAAGCAGCAGAAAAGAAGGACGGAAGCGATCAGACGTTCAAGTTCCCGAAGGAGTCAACAATCTTTGTAGCAGCATCATGGAATTCAATGAAAGCATTGAAGCCGGGGGAAGCCAAAAAGGACTCCTTCACGTGGTCTGTGAGAAAAGGAGGGAAATTATGCCAATCTTCTTCCTCCTCCTCCACTATGCTTGCTTAGATTTTTCTCCTTTCTTTAAATTTTTTTAATCCAAAAAAGGAAACTTGCAACCACAGACGCTTGAATTGTAATTGGGTTTGTTGTTTGATGCCCACATCGAATCCTCTGAGGCCTACATCGTAACCACCGACTCCTAAATCGTCAACTCCGACGCTTGAATCGCAATTGAGTTTGTTGTTCGTCGCCTATTTTTTCCCTTGTGATGCCCAAAATTTTGAGCGAAGCCCAAAATTTGGGCAGTGGCTTTTGCATAGTGACGCCCAAAAATTTTGTTCGACGCCCCAAAAATTTTGAACGACCACCAAAAAATTTTACCGACACATAAATTTTTTTCCCAACACCGCAAATTTTTTGAACGACGTCCAATTTTGTTTTATTGACGCCCAAATTTATTTTCCAACACCCCAAAAATTTTAAGCGACGCCCAATTTTTTTTACCGACGCCCATATTGGGACATTAGCTTTATGTGCGCATTTTTCCTTCATTAAGGGTGTTTTTATCATTTTTTTCCTCAAAAGTGTACTTTAGCAATTAAATAATATTATGTTGAACTTTTGGGGTTATATTATCTCCACAGTGTACCGACCCGGTTATCACCCTTGATGAAAACAGTCATAAGGTTAGGGCAAGGGTCCTTGTTTCTCATGATAACTATAGAATCGTGATTCCTCCCAAACGTCCAATCTATCTAGAATACGGTAGAGCTCAGTCTCATACATGTGTAATTGATCAAAACTATTCACAGGTTGAGATTGATTCATTTGTTAGCATCTTGCAGTCATAATCTCTCGTAGAGTTCACATGTGTGAACGGCAGTTGAGGAACTCGCCCCACTCCTCACTGCCGAGTGCTGATCTTTCTCCATCCCTTCTCTCAATGCTTAGTAACCCATTTATCTTCGTGCCCCTCTCCCTCCTTTTCAAGCCTAGGGCTTGGAAATCAAATCTTAGACCTTTTTTTCTCTTTCTCTTTGCAATAGAGCTTATTGCAAGTGCATCTTCCTCCGCCTATGATGTGTGAACAACGGTTTTGAGCGATGGGGGCCTTCATCCTCTTGAAGGGGGACACACGTCGAAGCACCCGATTTTGTCCTCCCAGTTCTCTAGCGACAATGACTTTCTGTATCCTCAATTCAACATTTCTCTTCTTTCAAGTATCTTTTTCCCTGTTTTGTGATTTTACTATCGTTTACTTCTTTTGTTTTTAATTTTTTTTCGATTTTGTGGCTTACTCAGTTTTCTTCCTTCGAATCTCTACTCATTGAAGCTATCCTCAATTCGGCCTTTCCCTTCTTGGTGATTTTACTGTTTAGTCTTAAATTTGATGTATTTTTTCCCGTTTGGTGATTTTTTTTTTTGATTGGTGAATTTTTTAATATTTCTGGTGAGAGAGCATTGTTTAATGTAGTTTTAACTTCGTTTTTCCAAAGAGTTAATGTGCGGATAATCATCTTTATGATTAAGGTTTTCCCCCCTTTTGTGCCTTTCTCCACAGAAAAGGAATTGATGGTCAAATATTCCACCGGTTCGCCGCCTCTTCGCCAGAAACTGTAAGTTTCTATTTCTTCGTCTCTTTTGAGTTTGAGTTTCAAATCACTGATTTTTAATATGTTGGTTATTGAAAATCGAAGTAGTTGATTTTCAGTAGTTGTTTGTTTACTGTTTTTCATATGTTGGTTATTGAAAATCAAAATAGCTATTTTATAAAATTACATCAGTAGTTATTTTTAGTAGTTTTATCACTCGAGAATTCTTCCAAAACCAATGTACTGAGTTAAAACCGTTGGTGCCTCCCCAAATCCACCTACATCCATAAGCATTAACAATCATCGTTGTGACAAAACAAAGAAACTATCTATTAGACTCTTCACCTAGATGCTTCACTTCTACATGACTCATCCTTAAAATGATAAATTAGCAAGTTCAAATTCAAAGTCAAGTATTGTTGCCTAATGGTTACCTCTCATCGAAAAAATATGCTTGGAAACAACCAATAGCTACTACTTTGAGAAAGAAATAACTTATTCTTTATCCTATATGTTATTACAACCAATTACCAGTTATCAACTTACTCAACTCTGAATTCCACTTTCTAGAGAGTGACATACACATGCATTAGCAGGATCAGTGCAAAAACTTTTAAGCAATGAATTATACGATATTCATGATTTTTTTTTAAGAATTGAATGAACGAATGACAGTGGAAATAAGCGTTTTTCTTGATGGCGAAGGCTTGAACGCAATTGTCCTGGATTAATACGAGTTGATTATTGATCACATTCTGTCTACTGAGCTCTGCGAACGAACATGATCAATGCAAAAAAAATTAAAGCAATGAATTACAATATATTCATGAAATTTAAAAAAAAAAATTGAGAATTGAAAGAACAAATGATAGTGAAAATAACCGTTTTACTGGATGGCGAAGGCTTGAACGCAATTGTAATACAAGTAGACTCTTGATCACATTATGTCTACTTAGCTCTGTGAACCGCATTATATGTGCTAGCTCTAGGGTTTCTCTTCACAAAAAGACACTCACATAATTTTTGCAAAGAATTAGTAGGCACGAATTAGGGTGGCGGGGCGGGGGGCTTATGTAGTTTTTAGTAGTTTTAAAACTTTATTTTAGAGGTCATGATGCCTATGTTGTAGTTCCAAATATTGTTTGATATTTGTGCTTTATTTGGTTGATATTGTAACACGAGAAATTCATATTAAGGTCTAAATTTGTGTTGTTATATTATAATGAACAACTTGGATAACTGAATAATCTCAAATGGTCCTACTTTTTTTTTTCATTGGCCTTCACACTTTCCTGTTTGCGCATAGTTCGTATGTGTTGAACTCAAATTTCACTTTCTAGAGAATGACATACGCAGATCAATGTCAAATCTTTTAAGCAACGAATTTTAAGATATTCATGAAATTAAAAAAAATTGATAATTGAATGAACGAATGATAGTGTAAATAACTGTTTTGCTGGATGGCGAAGGCTTGAACGCATATGTGCTAAACTAATACGAGTAGACTATTGATCACATTTTGTCTACTCAGCTCTGTGAACCGAACTATCGATAGGGTTCCTCTTCGCAAAAGATACTCACATACTTTCTGCAAACAATTAGTGCGCACAAATTAGGGTGGCGGGGTGGGGGCTTATGTAGTTGTTTTTAGTAGTTTTAAAGCTTTATTTTGGAGGTCATGATGCCTATGTTGTAGTTCCAAGTACTGTTTGATATTTGTTCTTTATTTGGTTGATTTTGTAACATGTGGAATTCAAATTAAGGTGTAAATTTGTGTTGTTATAATGCACAACTTGGATAACTGAATAATCACTACTAGAAAACAGATAATTAGCGACGGAATTATTAGCGACGGAAATTTCCGTTGCTAATTAGCGACGGAAACTTTAAATTAGTGACGGAATTCCGTTTCTAAATTATTATTAGCGATGGAATTACTCCCGTCGCCAAAAAGCATCTTTTAAGAATATTCTACATATCTCCGTCGCTAATTTTTTTGGAAATGTGTGCCAACATTAGCGACGGAATTTCCGTCGCTAATATCAATATTTCCGTTTCCGATTGGCTACGGATGACTCCGTCACTAAATATAATAAAATAGCGACGGAAATTCCGTCACTAAATTTATTAAATTTAGTGACGGAATTTCCGTCGCTAAACTTAATAAATTAGCTACGGAATTTCCGTCGCTAAATTTAATAAATTTAGTGACGGAATTTCCGTCGCTAAATTTAATAAATTAGATACGGAATTTCCGTCGCTAAATTTCCGTCGCCAAATTAGCTACGGAATTTCCGTCACTAAATTTCCGTCGCTAAATATAATAAAGCTACGGAATTTCCGTCGTTAACGTACTGAATTTTGTTTAAGTAAAGTCATTTTACATTTGTATGTTGTCACACTGTATTATATATATATATATATATATATATATATATATATATATATACGCATTAATCATTAAAAAAATTTATTTTTACTCAATTTTTTTAAACATAGTATTTGTCAAACTTTAAAATCATCTGATGGAATTAATCAATTAAATCAAACAATATTGAAACACAATTAAACTACAAAGCAAAATTTATTTGGATTTGACTGTTGAACATTAATTAGTGGATTTCTATATTTCATTTGACAATATAATATCAATAATTAAATGATTAGCATCAATATAAAAATTAAAATATTCACATTACAACTTAACTTAACTTAACGTAATATAACTTAATTTAGCGTAATGTAACTTAACTTAACGTAATTTAACTTAACGTAACGTAACTTAACTTCTTAACGTAACTTAACGTAACTTAACTTAACTTAACTTAACGTAAATTAACGTAACATAACTTAACTTAACTTAACTTAAACTTAACGTAATGTAACTTAACTTAACGTAATTTAACTTAACGTAATTTAACTTAACATAACGTAACTTAACTTAACGTAACTTAACGTAACGTAACTTAACTTAACTTAACGTAACTTAACTTAACTTAACTTAAGTTAACTTAATGTAATGTAACTTAACTTAACTTAACGTAATGTAACTTAACGTAATGTAACTTAACTTAACACGCTACGTACGCCTATTGGCGAAATGGTATAATGGAGTACGATGAACCATTATAATATGAAAACACGCTACGCCTATTGGCGAAATGTTATAATTGACTACGATGGACCATTATAACATGAAACCACGATACGCCTATTGGTGAAATGTTATAATGGAGTACGATGAACCATTATAACATGAAAGCACGCTACGCCTATTGACGAAATTGTATAATGGAGTACGATTGACCGTTATAACATGAAAACACACTACGCCCATTGGCGAAATGGTATAATGGAGTACAATGGACCATTATAACATGAAAACACGCTACGCCTATTGGCGAAATGTTATAACTTAACGTAACGTAAGTTAACTTAACTTAACTTAACTTAACTTAACATAATTTAACTTATTAACTTAACGTAACTTAACTTAACTTAACTTAACGTAACTTAACGTAACGTAACTTAACTTAACTTAACTTAACTTAACGTAATGTAACTTAACTTAAATGTAATATAACTTAACTTAACGTAATGTTACTTAACTTAACGTAACTTAACGTAATTTAACTTAACGTAACGTAACTTAACTTAACGTAACTTAACTTAACGTAATGTAAATTAACGTAATGTAACTTAACTTAACACGCTACGCCTATTGGCGAAATGTTATAATGGACTACGATGAACCATTATCAGATGAAAACACGCTACGCCTATTGGCGAAATGGTATAATGGAATATGATGGACCATTATAACATGAAAACACGCTACGCCTATTGACGAAATGGTATAATGGAGTACGATTGACCATTATAACATGAAAACACGCTACGCCTATTGGCGAAATGGTATAATGGAATACAATTGACCATTATAACATGAAAACACGCTACGTCTATTGGCGAAATGTTGTAACTTAATGTAACGTAAGTTAACTTAACTTAACTTAACTTAACATAATTTAACTTATTAACTTAACGTAACTTAACTTAGCTTAACTTAACGTAACTTAACTTAACTTAACTTAACTTAACGTAATGTAACTTAACCTAAATGTAATATAACTTAACTTAACGTAACTTAACGTAATTTAACTTAACGTAACGTAACTTAACTTAACGTAACTTAACTTAACGTAATGTAAATTAACGTAATGTAACTTAACTTAACACGCTACGCCTATTGGCGAAATGTTATAATGGACTACGATGAACCATTATAACATGAAAACACGCTACGCCTATTGACGAAATGGTATAATGGAGTACGATTGACCGTTATAACATGAAAACACGCTACGCCTATTGGCGAAATGGTATAATGGAATACAATTGACCATTATAACATGAAAACACGCTACGTCTATTGGCGAAATGTTGTAACTTAATGTAACGTAAGTTAACTTAACTTAACTTAACTTAACATAATTTAACTTATTAACTTAACGTAACTTAACTTAGCTTAACTTAACGTAACTTAACTTAACTTAACTTAACATAACTTAACGTAATGTAACTTAACTTAAATGTAATATAACTTAACTTAACGTAACTTAACGTAATTTAACTTAACGTAACGTAACTTAACGTAACGTAACTTAACTTAACGTAACTTAACTTAACGTAATGTAAATTAACGTAATGTAACTTAACTTAACACGCTACGCCTATTGGCGAAATGTTATAATGGACTACGATGAACCATTATAACATGAAAACACGCTACGCCTATTGACGAAATGGTATAATGGAGTACGATTGACCGTTATAACATGAAAACACGCTACGCCTATTGGCGAAATGGTATAATGGAATACAATTGACCATTATAACATGAAAACACACTACGTCTATTGGCGAAATGTTGTAACTTAACGTAACGTAAGTTAACTTAACGTAACGTAAGTTAACTTAACTCAACTTAACTTAACATAATTTAACTTAACTTAACGTAACTATAGACCAATCATAATGCTTGATTTGCACCACCCGGAAATAATAATAATAATAATGCGCTATAGACCAATCATAATGCTTGATTTGTACCACCCGGATTTAGACTCTTAACCGTACGATCTCACATGAGCTCCATTAATAATAATGGTAATAATGGTAATAATGGTAATAATAAAAATGGTAATAATGGTAATAATCATAATAATGGTAATAATAATAATAATCATAATAATGGTAATAATAATAATAATGGTAATAATCATAATAATGGTAATAATAATAATAATAATAATAATAATAATAATAATAATAATAATAATAATAATAATAATAATAATAATAATAATAATAATAATAATAATAATAATAATAATGGTAATAATGGTAATAATATTAATAATTTATTAATAATGGTAATAATAATAATGGTAATAATGGTAATAATAATAATGGTAATAATGGTAATAATCATAATAATGCAAATAATAATAATAATAATAATAATAATAATATTATTATTATTATTATTATTATTATTATTATTATTATTATTATTATTATTATTATAATCTATATACCAATCATAATGCTTGATTTGCACCACCCGGAAATAATAATAATAATAATGCGCTATAGACCAATCATAATGCTTGATTTGTACCACCCGGATTTAGACTCTTAACCGTACGATCTCACATGAGCTCCATTAATAATAATAATAATAATGGTAATATTAATAATTTATTAATAATGGTTATAATGGTAATAATGGTAATAATAAAAATGGTAATAATGGTAATAATCATAATAATGGTAATAATAATAATAATAATAATAATAATAATGGTAATAATGGTAATAATGGTAATAATAATAATAATTGTAATAATAATAATAATTTATTAATAATGGTAATAATGGTAATAATAATAATGGTAATAATGGTAATAATAATAATGGTAATAATGGTAATAATAATAATAATAATCATAATAATGGTAATAATGGTATTAATCATAATAATGGTAATAATAATAATAATAATAATAATAATAATAATAATAATAATGGTAATAATAATAATAATGGTAATAATAATAATAATAATAATAATAATAATAATAATAATAATAATAATAATGGTAATAATAATAATAATGGTAATAATAATAATAATAATAATAATAATAATAATATTATTATAATTATAATTATAATTATAATTATAATTATAATTATAATCTATATACCAATCATAATACTTGATTTGCACTACCCGGAAATAATAATAATAATAATGTGCTATAGACCAATCATAATGCTTGATTTGTATCACCCGGATTTAGACTCTTAACCGTACGATCTCACTTGAGCTCCAATCGAACGGCTAGAAGTCAAAAAGATTACTACTACTATAAATACCCCCTCCTCCTTCACGAAATCCGAAAAGTCATCAAATGTCATAAACAGAGTTCGGATATTCATTTTTTGGGAGGAGCAAAGCGATTAGGCGTCGGTGTACGCGATAACATTCAGGGAAGCACGAAGCCGGCGAAGCCGGCGATTACCCTCAACACCATCCGCAGTTCGAAAGCGCAATCAATTCAGTGGTGTTGGCTTCACAAATGAGAAGTCATCCTCATTCCTCTTGTTCCTTGTTTCTTCCTCGTGGGAAGGTAAATTGGACTCGGTGTCTGAAATGTCGTTGTCAGTTAGGATGTCGGCAGAGTGGTTCGCTTCCAAATCGAGATATTTCTTGGTCCCTGTAGGTGAAGGAACGGGTTGAGTGCCCCAATGTGGTCTTGAAGCGGTGAAGTGGGGTAAATGGCTGGTGAGTTGATAGTTGATGTCATTGAAAGTGTGGGGCTAGCAATACCATCGCCCAAGGTCCGAGTAGAGGATTTTCCTCCCCCACACGTTTCTTCTGACACCATTCGCCACTTCTTGAGGGCTTTGGAGGTTTGTTCATCAAAAATGGATTTCTTCATGTGTGTACCCATCTGAATAATCCCAACATAACGTTTTCAGATACTGTCATTTCAAGGAAATGTACTCTTGGCTGCAACATACTGGTTGATTGATGAGGAGCTTATTTTGCAAACACATTCTAGCTAAGTGAAAAGGCCGAGGAAAAAAATGTGAAAAGAAACAAATGAGACAATTGTAAATAAAAAACAGGAAAGGATTTGATTAAAAAACTATTTAATTTAATTTAGTTTTTTTTATTTTTCGTACATATTAGCTACGGAATATCCGTTTCTAAAATTAATTAATTTTATCATAAAAATATTTTTAATACAAATTAGCTTAATTAAACTTCCGCTTTCGAAAATTAAACATTAATATCATAAAATTATTTTTTAATAAAAATTAGCGACGGAAACCACCGTTTCTAAAATTAATCATTATTATTACAAAAATAATTTTTTAGTAATTTTAGCAACGGAAATTTCCGTCGTTAAAATTATTTTTTTATATTTTGTCTAAATTATTAGTGACGGACACTCCGTTTCAAATTAGCAACGGAAATTATTAGAAACGGAAATTAGAAACGGAATATTCCGTAGCTAATTAGCGACGGAATTCTTATATTCCGTAGCTAATCAGCGACGGTATTCGGGCCGTTTCAAATTAGCTACCAATGATTAGCGACGGACCAGCGACGGAGATATTCCGTCGCTAAATGTTAATTAGTGACGGAAAAATGAATTAGTGACGGAAATATTCCGTCACTAATTTGCAGTTTTCTAGTAGTGAATCTCAAATGATCCTACTTTCTTTTTTCTTTGGCCTTCACACTTTCCTGTTTGCCCATTGTTCCACTGTGTTGAACTCAAATCAGTATCCAGGAGCAAAACATGCATCCCTCTTTGATACTCTCATTTTTTTTTTCATGAATGGATTTTCTATAAACAACAGCTTATGCATTTACTAATTGTTGTGAAGCAAAAGAGCCTCCAATAGAAGACTAAATTGTTGTTATTGAGAAAACAATGAAATATTCTTTCTATCTGTCAATTTTATTTATAATAATTACAATTACAATTTTTGATTATTGGTTAATTTTCTTATGAAATAAATGCTTAATTAGGTTTTATCTTCTTTTCGTTGTTTAGTGTACATTTATCCAACTATTACAATATTTCAAGTATATATTAATTCATTTGTAAATTGTCTGCTGTCCCATACTGTCATCGTGCCATAGGCACGGACACAAAATCTAGTCAATATATATTGGAAATGAGACTTTACAATATTGTAAAGAAAAGAATGAGATCCAAACTGTTGGATCTTGATGAATCAAAATACTTGTATATACTGAATGGCTTAAGCTTACATGAGCCTAAGGGAGTATATATATACAAGCCTGGAAAAACAAACTGGGAAATAAAACAAATCGACTAACTAACTAACTGATCACTAATATCTATATACATATACCCCCTTCAACAATAAACAAATTACACCCAACTACTATAACTTTCCTTAACTATAGAATAGAGAAATCTCTTTAATTTGTTATTTATCTCTCCATACTTAGCACAAGCTCTTATCTCAGCTCTTATCTCATTCCACTGTCAATGTTAACACCCTCCCCACAAGTTGTGGGTGTGTAGATGCTAACCACCTGCAACTTGGATAAGAACTTCCAATGCAGATTTTTGCCTAGGAACTTGGTGAATAAATCAGCCACCTGATTCTTAGTAGATATATGATGCAAGGACACTAGCCCATTCTTTATCTTTTCCCGAATAAAGTGGCAGTCTAGCTCAATGTGCTTGGTTCTAGCATGATATACAGGATTGCTTGCCACTGCAATAGCTGAAGAACTGTCACAGTATATAGGAACAGGTGTAGTGAACTGGACTTGTAGGTCTTTCAATAAGTTGCCAAGCCACATTATTTCACAGCTTGTTGAAGCTAAAGCTCTATATTCTGACTTAGTGGATGACCTTGAAACTACTGATTGCTTCTTTGATTGCCAGGAAATTAATGAATTCCCTAACATCATACAATAGCCTGTGATGGACTTTCTGTTGTTAGGGATTCCCTGCCCAGTCACTGTCACAGTAAGCCCTCAAATTAAGCAGATTAGATGATGGTAAGTAGATACCTTGTTCTGGTGATGCTTTGACCTATCTTAAAACCCTGTGTAGAGCCTTTAAGTGAGTGTCCCTGGGGTTTTGGACAAACTGACTAAGGCATTGTGCAGCAAAAGCTAAGTCTGGCCTAGTGACTGTTAGATATATTAACTTCCCTACAAGCCTTCTGTAATCTGTAGAGTTGTCTAGAAGAATTCCTTCATTGGCCAGAAGTTTGGCATTGGGATCAAAGGGAATTGTAAGAGGGTTTGAATTCAACAGACCAACACTTTCAATAAGCTCTACTGCATACTTCTTCTGGCTTAAATGGAAACCATCTGCAGACATCATTACTTCTATTCCAAGGTAGTACTTAATGGGACCAAGATCCTTTATGCTAAACTTGTCCTGGAATAAAGTCTTGAGGTGGTTGATAGATGAAGGACAGTTACCAGAAACCAGAATATCATCTACATAAACTAGCACACTGGTGAAACTTTGGCCTTCATTGAGAGTGAATAAGGAGTAGTCTGCCATGGATTGAGTATAGCCAAGAGCCAGTAAAACTTCAGTTAATTTGGAAAACCATTGTCTTGAAGCTTGCTTGAGCCCATATAGTGACTTCTTTAACCTGCAAACACTGGTATGGTTATTGTTGATTTCCTGCAACTTGTAGCCAATGGGCAACTGCATATAAACCTCTTCTTCTAAATCTCCATCCAAGAAGGCATTGTTGACATCAAGCTTGTGCACCTCCCATTTTTGTGCAGTGGCAATAGCTAGGATGGTTCTAACAGTCACCATCTTAGCCACTGGAGCAAAGGTCTCTGAATAGTCAATTCCTTCTGTTTGGTTAAAACCATTAGCAACCAGTCTTGCCTTAAATCTTTCTATACTGCTATCAGATTTATACTTAACCTTATAGATCCATTTTCATCCAATGGCTCTTTTGCCTTGAGGTAGACTGACAATGTCCCAGGTGTGGTTTTCTTCAAGTGCAGAAATCTCTCTATTCATAGCTTCTATCCATTCACTGTTTTGTATGGCCTGTTGATAGGATTGTGGTTCTTGCACAAGAGATAAAGAATTAGCATAGATAGAAGATAGAACATAGTCTCTTAGCTTTATAGGAAGTTGTCTGTTTCTAGTGGAAGTCCTAGGAAGGGCAGTATTGGTAGGTTCAGTGTGACAAGCAGGGATTGTCACATCTTCTTCTGTATTCTGAGTTTGATCTTGATCAATTTGAGTGTTTGTAGGATGTTCATGATCATGTGAAAGATTTACATCTATAACAGGAGCAGGGGGAATATGGTTGTTGGTTTTAATCATAGGGAATACATTCTCATGAAATATGACATGCCTACTGATGAAGACCTTTTTGGTTTCAAGGTTATACAGAATGTACCCTTTCTGATTGGCAGGATATCCAAGGTGTATGCATTTAATGGCTCTTGGGCTAAATTTATCATCAGGATGAACACTTGCAAAGCAAAGGTACCCTATAACTCTTAAATGATCATAAGTAGTGGTGGTGTTGAAAAGGACTTCATGGGGTGTTTTAAAGTTGGTGGCAGCTGTGGGTATTCTATTCATAATGTGAGTGGCTGCCAAAAGGCGGTATCCCCAAAAGTGTATGGGCAATCCAGCCTGAAACCTTATGGCCCTGGACATATCAAGAAGGTGTTGATGTTTCCTTTCAACAACTCCATTCTGTTGTGGGGTATCTACACAGGAACTTTGATGTAAAATGCCAAGATTGTTGAGGTAAGGTATAACTTCAGAGTTATAAAACTTCGTGCCATGATCAGTTCTGCAAAACTTTATGGTGGTGTTAAAGTGATTTTGAACATAAGCATTGAATTGTTTGAGAAGAGTGAAAACATGTGTCTTGGTTGACATTAAGAAGGTCCAAACACCCCTAGAGAAATCTTCAACAATGGTTAGGAAATACCTACAACCATTCATGGTGGTTTTCCTATAAGGTCCCCATAAGTCACAATGTATAAGATCAAAGCAATTCTTACTTTTGATGACACTAAGTTGAAAGGGCAGTTTGTGTTGCTTGGCTAGGGGACAAATATCACAGTTGTTTATATTCTCAATATTAGAGCTGTTATCATTACAAAGATGGAGTAAAGGTACAATTTTCTTAAGAGTGCTAAAGGAACTATGTCCTAGTCTTTGGTGCCAACAAAACATGTTCTTGTTTCTTGAAGTAGTGGAACAAAAGTGTGTGTTGGTGAGGTGGGCATCAGCTTTGAGGATGTAAAGGCCTCCAATCAGTTCACCAGAAGCTATAGTCTTGTTCATCTTCAGGTCCTGGAAAAGGCAGTGTGTTCCAATAATGAGAGTTTGACAGCTAGTTTGGGAGGAAAGCTTAGATATAGAGAGGAGGTTATACTGAAACTTAGGTATGTAGAAAACTTTCTCTAGGGTTAGTTGATTGTTAATATGGACCTTTCCCATATGATTGACATTAACCTTGGTGCCATTGGGAAGAGATAAGGTCACAGATTGATTGAGGACTTCAATGTTATGTAAAAGGAATAAAGAAATGCATATATGATCAGTGGCACCTGAATCAATAATCCAAGTGTACAATGAATAAGGAGAGTGAATGGTATTAGAGTGATTTTTGCAATAGAAGTACCTGCCATATGAGTCATACCAATGAATCTTTGTCCAGTCATTGTCATTATGATCTTCGAATTTGTTTTGGCCTTGAGCATAATCATGACTTGATTGAGTTGTTTCTGTAACTGTTCAAGGCTGAGATGTCCTGTGCTATCTTTGTCTTTCTGATCATTACTGTGGGTTTGGTCTTGTTGTAGCTGCATGGCTCTAGGATTCCCAGACTGACCTTGACTTCCTGAAGCATAGTTGTTTAGCACCTTGCCCCCATTCTGATCTTTGTTGAATCTGGATTTGTGTGCAGGGTGATTTGGATTTCCAGGATGTCCTGGAGGAAATCCTTTGAGTCTGTAACACTCATCTCTGACATGTCCCTCCCTGTTACAGTGATTGCAGAAAACTCCTTTCTTGAAAGGGTTCTTGAATTGGGTATTTCTGGGAGGGGGTGTGTTGTATCTATCTGCTGTGTTCTGATTATGTCCTGACTGAGTTAAGTTGGTTGTTATGGAAGTGAATTCAGGAACATACCCTTGCCTTTGAGTCTCTTCTTGTCTGACCATGCAATAGGCTTCACCAACTGTGGGTAGGGGCTTCATTCTGAGGATCTGCCCCCTTATATTCATGTAACTCTTATGCAGTCCCATCAAGAACTGCATGAGTTGCCTTCTTTGATCTCTTAGTTGTTGATTCTTGAATGCTCCACATGTGCAATTGCACTGACAGGTGGTAATTGGATCCAAAGCAGTGCTTTCATCCCAAATCCCCTTGATCTTGTGATAGTAAAATTCAACAGAACCAGTACCTTGATCAAGTCTGTGCAAGTCCTTTTCCAGTTGAAAGACTCTATGTCCATCAATGGTGGCAAATCTTTCTCTCAGTTCTGTCCAGACAGATTTGGCATCAATCACATACTTTATGCTGTTGCTTATCTCACTAGTCATGACATTGAAGGCCCACGAAATTACCATGTCATTGGCCCTTGCCCACAAGGGAAATAATGGATCCTCCTTTTCTGGAACAGGGAACCTGCCATCCATGATACTCAATTTGTTCTTAGCAGATAGGGCTATCTCGAATGATCTTTTCCAAGAGTTGTAGTTGTCACTTCCAGTAAGTTTGGTGGCTATGAGCACAAGCCCTGGATGATCGTTATTGTGAAGGTATAGCGGGTGCATGCTCGAATCAATGCCAATCTCCATTGTAGGGATCTTGGCTTTTGATTATTGGCTGTTGAGTTTTGTACCGGAGATTTCTTCCCCCATTGTAGAAGAAGAAAGAATGAAGAATCAAAAGTGATGGGAATGGATATCAAGAGATATTTGCTCTGATACATGTAAAGAAAAGAATGAGATCCAAACTGTTGGATCTTGATGAATCAAAATACTTGTATATATTGAATGGCTTAAGTTTACATGAGCCTAAGGGAGTATATATATACAAGCCTGGAAAAACAAACTGGGAAATAAAACAAATCAACTAACTAACTAACTGATCACTAATATCTATATACATATACCCCCTTCAACAATTAACAAATTACACCCAACTACTATAACTTTCCTTAACTATAGAATAGAGAAATCTCTTTAATTTGTTATTTATCTCTCCATACTTAGCACAAGCTCTTATCTCATTCCCTTGCCTGATATTCAGACTGTTGATTTTTCCTTTTCCACTGTCAATGTTAACATACATAAACATTTGAGCATCCCGATACACAGTTTGAGCATCATAATACATAATTTAAGCATCGCGAATCCAATTTCTACATCCGAAATCCAATATCTGCATTAAGATATTCTGTATCGCAAATCAAATTTGCGCATCGCAAATCCAATTTGTCATTTTCATTTTATAGTGGTATCGCGATCAATTATCAATGTATCACGATTCCAAATCGATGAATCGCGATCCCAAACCGATGCAACGCGATTCAAACTGGTTTCATCTGCATCTCTTCTGTCTTCTTCTTCCTCCTCCATCAATACATAATTCTCTAGTATCATACTTAATGAATGAGAAAAATCATTTACTTTTCGATGGCATGCCCCCAAACCCCCACGATGGGCCGCTGCTCCCTTGACTCCCGCGACTTGACTAGGTAGGTCGATCCCTATTTCATTGCTCTAACAATTGTGATTTTTTCGAATAAATTAGATTCAAGTGATGATCGAATTTTGAAGATTTTGTTGAAGATTTAAGGAGTTACAGAAAAATACTTGATATTTTTAAAAAAATTTTTTGAAAAGGCTAAAAGAAAGACTCGCAAACTTGACGTTGATGGCACGAGGGAATTTTAGGACGAAAATTATAAAAGAGATTTTTTTCGATTAAAAAAAATAGGGTATTGGACGGTTAAAAGTCACAAAAGGTATCGGCCAACAATTTTTCCAAGGGTAAATTCGGGCCCATCTAGTTTCCCAAGTTTATAACCCCTCCAATCCCATATTTTTTTTCAACTGGAAAAAGACAATTTTAGGGGTAAAAAGACTATGATGCCCTTAATAAACCTAAGATGCACTACGGATCACTCACTCAAATGCATCACTATGCATCGCAATGCATAATTTAAATTGAATCAATTTTAATTACCTAATCAAATTTTGCATCACAATGCAAAATCATTACGAAAGCAGACCTTCGTCTACCTTCTTTTTACTATACAATCAACAAATTATTCAAATTTATCTGCATCTCAAATCAAAATTTATATATCATGATTCGCAAATAATGCATTGCGATTAAAAATTGATGCATCCAGATTCAAAAAAGTGTCAAACAATGAAAACAAAAATTATTCATGCATTTCATCGAACAGTTTACATGCAGCAACACAAAAGTAAATTTATTTTGAATCACACAAACACAATGATGAAGTAGAAGAAGAACAACACCACCACCACCACCAACATGATATGGATAATTAAAAAAGTGGGAAGTTAGGGTGATGAAGAAACTGTTATATAGTAACCACCATTCTTTTTCACCACCCAACTCCCCACTCTTTTTCATCTTCATATTTTTTTGCTTTTCTGGACAAACGAATTCAATGACGATAGAGAAGAAGAAGAAATGTATTGTGTTTTAAAATATTGGTATTATAGGAACACTTGTTTCGAAAATAACCTTTTGAGTTGAAAAAAAGAACAAAATAGTTGTGTGAACAAATGTATGGAAAAATGTACCGACCAGCAATTTCTCCAATTTTTTAACTATCAGTACCCAAACTACATGACAATCATCAAGACCCTCCCTGACCCTTTCGAAACTTGTACTCTGGCCTGTTCTTTAAAATTCTGAACCCAAACATGGATGGGCCGCAATCATTCTTTTTGCAAAGGATTGATTCGCTTAGTTCATGATACTTATTCGTATGAAATTTGTACCCATCCCTTTCTAAAAGTTTTCAACCGCTCCATTTTATTATGTTTTTTTTTTCATCAGCAAAAGACACTTTCAGGCGGTAAAAAGACTAGAATTCTCTTAATGAATCAAATGTGCGCGCGCAAAGTATCGGTCCATGAATTGATTCTGAATCGCAATGTACAAATCGAATCCAATTTGTTCATTGTGAATCCAATTTGTATTTCGTGATTTTCTGTATCAACGATTTTGCATCGCGATGCACAAAATCGAATCCAATTTGTGCATCGAGATTATCTGCATCAGCAATTCAATTTGTGCATCCGGAATCCAATTTTTGTATAGGGAATCTAATTTGTATATCGAGAATCCAATTTCTGTATCAAAAATCCAATTTATGTATCGGGTATCCAATTTCTGCATCAGATTTTTGTGTTTTGCAAATCCAATTTGTGCATCGCTATTAAATTAATGGATGAAAAATTTGATGCATCGCGAGACACAAAATTGATCTTTAACACCCCTCTGGATCATTAATTGCATAGTCGTCTTTTTCGCTCCAAAAAGTGTCTTTTTCCAATTAAAAAAACAAAGATGATTTGAGTCGTTAAAAATTTATGAAATGAGACCGACCCACAATTTCTCCTACTTATTCAAACCCACATACTTAAACATGCGGGCCCATTGCCATCCTAAGATTTTATTTATTTGGTTCGCAATTTTTCGATGATTTTACTTCATCAAAAATATCAATTCTATTGTTCCATTCTATGGAGACTAGCAAATTGCAAGTTCAAATCACAGTAACAGTTTTTATATTGGGCTAATGTCACCATTCGTCCATGTACTTTTTGACTTTCTAGCATTAGTCACCGTTTTGAAAAAGCGAAAATTGGATCCAAAGTAAGATTTTTATGCACAATAGTGGTCCTTTTGTTGGATGACATTAGGATTTCAACCATTAACTCATCATGTGCTCTTCACGTGAATTTTTTAGGGAAAAAAGGTCATTCCTTTTGAGAGAGATTACCTTCATCTTCAACCTCAAAGTGTACATGTTCTCTCTCTTCTTCCATCATTATCTTCTTTGTTCTCTCAGCACATTCAATTTGGGCACTCGGCAATAATGGTTAGCCTCCCTCCCTCTCTCTCTCTCTCGGCAAAAATGGTTTGCCCTTTTCGCACCTTCATCAACAACTGTCACCATATAATGCTTATTCTGGAGATAAACAATTACGACAAAACCCATATGCCCATTCAAAATCTTGATCAAGATATCTAACAAATCTCCCAATTGATATGTGAAATATAAAAAGAATAAAACAGAAAAATTATGAATTGAAGTATATCATTTCGGATGTAGTGACCCATCTTGATGAAGAAAGTGCCCAGTGCCAACTACATAAATTCGGCAAAAAGGCCACTGGTCAGAGGATACATTTTATCTACACAATTTGAACGTCAATGAAGTAAACTATGTGATTGTTGCTACTAACTACTAAGTCACAATGTTAATATTGCCACCCAAATTTCAAAGTGACAACAGCCAAAAGCTAATGCTTAGTTTCAATGCTGATGTCTACTGGCCTAACCCTCACTTATTGGCAATAGAAGTTGCTGTCAAATATGGCAATTGGCGGGGAAGACATTAATTGCTTTGTCCTCATATCTGCTAGACTGCTATGGCGGACTATTTCTCAGTGAATAAGAATTAAATTGAGGAGATTTCTATTTGGTTTAATCGGTTAAACCGAGTAGTACCCGTAAGGCTCAATACCCGAAGTCGATGATTAAAAGTACTCGTAACTTAGTTGAACTCTGTAGTTTATCTAGTATAGTTTCTTTGGAATAGAAAATGACAAAGTATTTTAAACAGAAAAGAGATGAAGAGAAATTTAACTATAGTTTAATTAAATAGTAACTTTGAAGTCGAGGCTTGTGTTGGACATGATCTCCGCAAGACAAAATTACCCCGTATTTGTGCTCACGGTTTCTCGACAATCGTCTCTACGATGTGATGACTTTTCCAATATGCGTAAGCAGTATTTCCAAGTCTTAAAATTGGATGATGTAGCAATATGAACTATTATTCTAACAGTATATTATGATTTCGGCTATTTATATATATATATATATATATATATATATATATTAAAGAGTTATGGTGGCCTTTGGGCAATAGTTGCAACCCTGGTCTGGTCTAAATGCCCAAAGCGACCAAGTTATGGTGGTCATTGGGCAATAGTTGCAACCATGGGTCTCGTCAGTTGCAAGTGCAAAGTGCCCCTCTAAAGCAACCAAAACGACATGTGCGTGCATGTGCACGCTCAGGCTCGGATGGTGTGAATCCTCGAGCGGCGGCTTGGGTTAGCCGAAACTAACTCACGGGTGTGACACCACTTGGTTGCATCTTGTAAAATACTTAATTCTCCTTCCCAAGATGGGTCTATTAATAAAATGTCTTAAAACTCTTTATTTTGACAATAAGGGATATGACTTCCATACTCACTTTACTCTTTAATTAACAAATTTAAGTTACCTACTTTGAGCATTAATATCTCATTCACTCAAAATTAGGTTTGAGATAATAAATATATCAATTTAATCTACTCGAAATGTAGATTTTATTTTTGTAACTTATTTCTATTTTTAATAAATGAAAACATGCTTGAAAACTTAGTCAAATATTGGTCAAACCAATTATTTGAAAAACAAATTTCCAACAAACTCTAGTACACGTAGATAACTTTAGAAGAATTGTAGTTCACCATCACGCATAAAACTTAGGTATATATAATTTTGTATAATTTTTTTTCTCTTTATCTTTCCTACATATTTTGTTTATCCACTACCCTAAACAATATTTTCTTAAATTATTCAATTTCTTGACACAATTGTGTAAACCATGATCTTATGTAAATTAATATGAAAACAAATTCTCAAAGTAAACTAATTTTTCAATTTTTTTAGTAATTTTCTATTTAACTTTTCAAATAAATTATTTGATCATGCTAGGTAAATAAAAGATATATGAACAAAACTGAAACTAAAAAATAACTAGCTAAAATGAATATAGTAGATTAGTAGTAGGCCTAGCCTAATTTCTTTCAAAAAAAAAATCAAGGTTTCTCTCCCTTATTGAAATTGAATGAAAATAATGGATAAGGAAATTAATTATTGTAGTACTGACATATAAATAAATTTATTTTGAAAGATAATAAAAGAAAAAAAATTAAGATAAGGAAAACAAAAAAAAGTTGTTGACTTCAGACAATTGCATCTTGACAAAGATTAATTTTTTAAATCATGAATTATTATACTGGATACGAAAAATTGGTAGACAAGTATTTGAAGGGCAATTCTCTTGTGACAATGATTAATTAATTATGGATTACCATACTGGATAAGAGAAAAATTGTAGTAAACATAAATTGTAACGACCTGAGCCCGGTCCAGTACGTGTAGTACACATACTGGTCCACTGAACACGCAGCACTTTGGGTCATCAGACTCACCACAAATCGAGCTAAAAGTTTATGGATGATGTTGGTGTCAAGTAGTAGCGCATGACTACCTTATAAATCAAACACAAGTCTCACATCTACCCGATGTGAGATTGGGGTATTACATAAATTCTCCCTTATTTTAATTATTCAATGTATAAACCTCTTGCAAATCAATCATATGTGATCTTTAACATGAAATTACCGGTTATTAAGTAAAGAAAACATTATTTGTTATTGCACATACTTTCTAAACGCGCGCGCGCACACACACACACACACACACACACACACACACACACACACACACATATATATATATATATATATATATATATATATATATATATATATATATATATATTTGACCAAAAGCAATGAAAAAGACACCGGATCAAAACTCTTTCATGGTATTAGAGCTATCCGCCTACATCAGACCCTAAACATTTTTTTTTCTGCCTCCGCCAAAACCAACAGACTCGACTGCGACTACGGGTAAAGCTGTCGAGGTCGATGAAGAGCTTTGGTCCCGCGTTGATGTTGTCGTCCTCCAATGGATTTATAGCACGATCTCAAGTGATCTCTTGCACACCATTATTGAAATAGACACTACTGCCCACCAAGCTTGGGAAAGGTTAGCGGGCATTTTTCAGGATAACAAGAACTCCAGAGCTCTTCATCTGGAAAATCAATTCAATTATGTTCTGTTTCAGCTTTATTTCCAGTAACTCAAAATGATTGCCGACCAACTCTCCAACGTCGGTGCACCGGTCTCTAATCAAAGGTTAGTCTTTCAATTAATTACGGGTTTAAATGACAATAACGATGGTGTTGCTACTATTCTTCAACAGATCAATCTTTTACCTCAATTCTATGAGGCCTGCTCCAAGATCATTCTTAAACAAACCCGCAAGGCCAAGCGTACAACAACCGCAGCCAACACTGCTGACACTGCTCTTCTCACTACTGGCCACCAAAATAAAGAAACACGGGATTCAAACAAGGGCTCCGACAACACACCGATCAGGCACCACAATGGACAAAAACATGGGCATCATCGTGGCAATCACCGAGGCCGCTCTACTGGCAGGAGTCGTGGTGATCGTAATGGCAGCAACAACGGGAGGGGCGATCCTAATCATCATCAGTGGCAACACCCACCACAGTGGGCTCAATATCCCCCATGGGCAGCCTGGGCACAGAATCCCTGGGCTACACCACCGTGCCCATATCCTACCACAGCTTGGACTCAATCTACAACAAGTCAGTCAGGTATTCTTGGCACACGCCCATAGCAGGCTTACAGTGCCAATGCACCTCCTCCTTCGAGCTATGCACCCACTGATATTGAAGCCGTTATGCATACAATGGCCCTTAATGTTCCTGATGACAATTTCTACATGGATATCGGTGCAACATCTCATATGACAACCTCCCAGGGTAATCTCTCGTCTTATTTTAATACGAGCACTTTAAATCAAAATATCGTTGTTGGTAATGGACAGGGTATTCCAATTCGTGGTTATAGACAATCTTCCCTACCCCCACCCTATCCGTCTTTAAAATTAAACAATGTTCTTCATGATCCTAAACTTGTCAAAAACCCTGATTTCTGTTCGTCACTTATAACTGATAATCATGTTTCTATCGAATTTGACCCTTTTGGATTTTCTGTAAAGGCTTTACAGACAGGGATACCAATAATGAGATGTGATAGTACCGGTGCGGTGATCTCTATCCTATCACCAACACTGTCCATCATCCAACCTCCTTTCTAGCAACTTTTACAGTTTTCTCTCTGATTTTATGGCACAATCGTTTGGGTCATCCGGGACACCCAGTTTTACATTCTCTTCACAAACAATAAGTTTATTAATTGTAAACAGCTACCTAGACATTCTATTTGTGAATCCTGTGTTTTTGGCAAGCAAGTTAAATTGCCATTTTATCCCTCTTATGCTTGCACATTATTGCCTTTTTTATATTTTGCACAGTGACTTGTGGACATCTCCCATTTTAAGTTTGCAAGGACATCGGTATTACATTCTCATCTTAGACAAATTTTTCCAATTTTTTGTGGACTTTTCCCATTGGCCATAAATCTCAAGTTTTCTCAATCTTTTCTTCCTTCAACTCTTACATTAAAAATCAATTTAAGAAACATATTAAGTGTTTCCAATGTAACAATGGGCGGGAATTCGACAATAACGATTTCAAAGCTTTTTGCACAAAACATGGCATGAGTTTTCGTTTCTCCTGCCCCTACACCTCTCCACAAAATGGGAAATCCGAACAACAGATACGAACCATAAATAACTTGGTTCGAACTCTTCTTGCTCACTTATCTATGCCCCCCCTGCTTCTGGCATCACGCTCTCGCCATGGCAACATATATCCTAAACATTCTCCCTCATAAATCCCTCTAAAAAAAATCTCCAACTCAAATTCTTTACCACCAAAATCCTTCGTATAACCATCTACGAGTTTTTGATTGCTTATGTTATTCTCTTCATCCCTCCAACAAAATCAATAAATTGCAGGCTCGCTCAACCTCATGCGTTTTTCTGGGCTACCCATCGAATCACCGAGGACACAAGTGCTATGACTTATCCAACCGTAAGATAATTCTTTCCCGACATGTCATATTTAATGAGCTCAAATTTCCCTTTGCCACACTACATACACCATCTACCACATCCTATGAATTTTTAGATGCTGACGTACACCCTTTTGTAGTGTCTCATTTACAGTAGTCCTCGAACACTACACCATCTCCACCTCCAGATATTGTTCATCTCCTAGCCCCACCTTTGGCAACCCAACATGTTTCTAGTCCTGGCTAAGTTCCAACACAGCCGCATATATTGCCCACCACACCAATACTGCCCAGCCCGCCACTACAGTCCAGCTCACCAACTTCACACTCGCCACCACCCTCCTTGTCCGACCCAGCAGTCCACTCTTCCCTTAGCTCCCTAAATACACAACCTCCCCCGGCACCAACACAGACCATGACCACTTGTAGCATGCATGGGATTTTTCAACCAAAACAGTCTTTTAATTTGATAGTTTCCACCCCTCCTTCCCCTCTTCCCCGGAACCCACAAGCCACTTTGTCCGACCTGAATTAGAAGGTCTCAACAGGTTCTTTTGAGCCGCACAAAGCTCGTCTTGTTGATGATGGCAGGTCTCAACAGGTTGGTATTGATTGTAATGAAACTTTCAGTCCAGTGGTGAAACTTGCCATAATTTGGACTTCTCTCAGCATAGCACTGTCAAAATCCTGGTCCATTCATCAGCTGGACGTCAAAAATGCCTTCTTGCACGGCCAACTTCATGACACCGTTTATATGCATCAGCCTATGGGGTTTAGAGATCCGACTCATCCAGATTATGTGTGTCTGTTGAAGAAATCCCTCTACGACCTAAAGCAAGCTTCGCGTGCCTTGTATCAACGTTTTCTGATTTTGTCTCCACCATTGGTTTTTCACATAGCATCTCTGATCATTATTTCTTTATCTATCGACACAGCTCTTAAAATCATTATACTCGATCCGCTATGTGTAGCCCACACACAAACCCACTAAACACGTAAGGACGGATCCCACCTTATCCACTTTGGTGGTAGGTGCACCGGGCATTGTTTGTTTTTTTTTTATTACCCCGTACAGAGTGTTTTATTACCTCGTACGGAGTGCCACCACCCAGTTTTTTTCTTCCGTATGAAAAAGCGTAAGGGATAATTGTAATTTCTAAAAAATTATGAAATAGTACTAATTTGTGCAACCACCGAAGTTTATCTCTGGATCCGCCACTAGAGCTATCAAAACGGGCCTGCGGGGTGGGTTTGCCCACAGGCTTGAAAAGCCCGCTTCAAAACGGGCCGGGGCGGGAAATCCCGCAAACATGACGGTCCTAGAATTCCTTGGCCCAACCCGCCCCGCGTAAGGCCGCGGGCAAAACGGGTAAAGCTCGCAAAAAATGGCCCCCATTACGTGAACTTGAAGTGGATCCTTTGTTGCCTTGATTATGAGAGAGGTCTTTCCCCTTCGGCCCAAACTTCCTCACTTCTACAGGCCCAAATGGCCTACCCATCCTATTATAATCATTAATCAGCACGAAAAGCGGTGTCGTTTCCTTTGAAAATTTAAAATTTTGAACCTGTGAGTTTAAATTTCCGAAACAGACTGTGACCCTAGCTGCCCGCTTTCCCTAACCTGCAACTCTATAAGGCTGCAACACGTCTGTTTTGACCTTCTAACCATTTTCGACCTTGTCTCTTTAACAAGCTCTTATCTCGGGCGTACATACCCTTCTCATCTTCTCCATTTCCCTGTACCTATCGTCCTTCCCAAAACCACCGCCACCACCAGAAAAACTAACCCAAGGGTAGCCTAATGTCGTCGTCTCCGCCCAAATTGGGACAGCGTAAATTCGACTTCCCACCCCAATTTTAACACACGCCGGCAAACTGTTATAAAAAGATCTAATTCATAGTTCTACTCAGGAAAGTAAATCTACAATACCATATCTCATAAACGCCAACAAGAGAGAAAATAAAGGAAGTGAGAAACTGTGAGAGAGAGAGATAGAGCGACTGCGAGACTGAGCGAGAGAGAGAGAGAGATCGAGGCTGTGCGACTTAGTGCGAGAGGCCGGAGGTGAGAGCGAGAGCGAGAGAGAAACGAACCAGACGGTAGACGAACTAGACTACCAGAGTGGGTGAGACCTGAGACGAGCCGGAGCCGCAAAGGCGCCAACGGCATAACTGATGTTCACTGCTTCTGTTTGGCGGAGCCTTGGAGCCTTGGAGGGATGATGACTGAGAGTCTGAGATGAATAGTGAAGAAGACGTTGAGAACAGAACAATGAGAACGACTGAACGAGGATATAGTTTTTATTTTTAGGTTTTGTATTATATTTTATGGGCTGGGCTCCACTTCATTAATTCATTTGGGCTTGTAATAACTAATAACTAATAAGTAGCTAAGTAAGTGTAAAGTGACTACTGACTAGTGAGTCCATAATGTGCGGGCAGTCCGCCCCCCCGCCTCGCAAAGCCCACAGCCCGCACGGGCAAAGCCCGAAAAGCTCGTTTTCCAAACGGGTATCTAATACATCAACCCAACCCGACCCTAATGGATGGCGGAGCGGGCATGCCCGTGGGCTTTTACCCTATTTGACAGCTCTATCCGCCACTGTAAACACGTAAGACATTGGGTTATCAGGCTTATCACAAGCCGACCAAAAAGTTCATAGATTATGTTAGTACCCAGTAGTAAAGTGTGATCACCTTATAAATTACACACAATATCCACAACCCGATGTAGGATTTAAGGTATTACATAGTGAGAGATTGATTTCGTCTTGCTTTAAGATTTTGCCATACTAAAATGTTGCTTATAACAATGAGGTCGGACTAACGCAACAACGTACTGTTTGCGTCCCATGCATCCAATATTTCAATGTTAGGTCGTTAACCATTGGTCGCAATAGAAATCCGTGATCTAATGATTCTAATTGCAACCTTAAATTTCAAAATGAGAAATTTTGTGTTGTCTTCGGAAGAAAAGATGTCTTAGTCAAAAGGTAATGATAGTGTCACTCTTATTTTGAATCAAAATATGAGTACTCTATGCTGTGGCATACTTTCATTGATTGAACATTGTATGGGTCCCAGCACTCCAGTCAAGAAGAGTATGTCACATCACAGAGTACCCATATTTTGATACAAAATGAGAGTGACCCAAGCATTACCCTAATCAAAATGGAAAATGAGGATAACATCAATTTGAGAAAGGCCATCCAAGCCACGAACCCAAGTGTACCTTATAGTTGGACGTGAGTTGGCCGCTTGGTACTAGACCCAAACGGATAGAAATTAAGGGTGTACATTCGAACCACGTAACTAATCTGAACCAAAAATAATCAGTAGGTTTGGTTCAATTTTGATAGAAAACGATTCGGTTTCGGTTTTGGTTTCAAAATTTTAAAAATTGCTCTCTCTATTCGGTTGGTTCTCGGTTTGTGGTATCAAATCAAACCAACCTATATATTTATTTATTTATTATATAACATTTGTTAACTATTTTGAAACTTTGGATCATCTGATATGCATAATCTAGGCCCTTAATGTAGTCATAATATATATATTAATATGTATACATACTAAACCAAACAAAATTTTGATTGTTGGAGAACTATTATTTCTTCCATTGTTTGTTTTTATTTTGGAATTTATATTGTTTTCTTTATGATAATGTATTTTTGGTATATTATTTTCTAATTTGATGTTAATTTCAAATTAAAATCTTATTTTTATTGTTATTCTTAATGTTTGTTAAGTTTATTAAAAACAATTTATATAAATCATAAAACCGAACCCAACCAAACCGAGTGGTTCGGTTCGGTTTGAAATTTTTGGAACCAATAAGATGTGATTCGATTCGTGATTTTGGCCTTAACCTAACCAATCCGAGCTACATACACCCCTAAGAAAAATCATGATATGGTTAGTCTTGGAACTTTGAGACTGATGGTACTTTACAAAAAAAATAATTTTTAAAGGCAAAATTAATGGTACCATAGAGAGTCAAGTATCAAAATTAAACGAGCAAGTAAAGATCGATAATATATTATTCAAACATTTTAAATACATTAGGTTAGTAAAAGATAGCAAAAGCTTCAAATAAAATAATAAAATAATTGATTTTAAATTAGGGAGGAGCTATTTTCACTGCATTTTTATTTATCCACTATATCATTAATTTTTATATTTAATAATTACATGTTTAGACATTATTACCCTTCTTATACTTGCCCTTTGAAGCAAAGTACATATTTTATTTATATATTACTTTTTATTTCTTAACAAACAAGATAGTTATTTTTTTTCAATTTTTAATTCACAACTAACAAGGCAGTTATAATAATTTTTTTTCTGTACTAAATATTCTTAATCAATTTTTCTTATGACTTGTATCTTATCCATTATCAAAAAAATAATGTAATTAAGACATTTGTCTACCAAAATTGTAGAAATATTAGATATATTATCATTAAAATAAAAGTATTAATTTAAGTCAGAGATTATTATTATTTTTAAATCAATTCAATAAAAGCAATATGGTAAATATTATATTGAATATTTGTTTTACTCAACTCAATAATTATAATGTTAAATCATTTGTATTTGTAGACAAAAGGTTAAGAAAAAAGATACTATTTCACACCATGATTTTACCATTGGATAAAAAAAATTATAATTATATTCTTTAAATCTCACTTTTAATTTTTATTTCAATAACCAAATACTAAACATTTTCTCAAAGTTTGATAAACAAAAAATGTGCTTATGATATTAATTATTTGTTTATGCATGATAACTTCAGCCACAAGCTTCATCGATCAAATATCAAATAAAAAGTGAAAATAAAAACAATCTAACTATGTTGTTGATTGATGTTTTGAAATAAATAGTCTTTTGTTCCAGGTAAAGAGTCTACTATACTATTTTAAATATTTCACTTTAAAAATCAACTTTTAAAAATTATGCTTACAATTTATATAACATTTCATCTTTAGCCTCCACTTGTGTTGTAACTACGTTATTTGTGTTTAAGTATTTTTATAATTATGACCAACTTCAATAACATTAATATATTTCCTTAATAATTAGACTTTTAAAATGAAGACTATTTTGGTGAAACGGTAGGGAGTATTAAGTTAGAAGGTACATGAAAAGCAACTTTATTGGTCAACTTAATGTAAGAAAGTAATTAAGGGTAGATTTGTCTAAACATATCATTATTTAATGAAATAACTAATAATGTAGTGGATACGAAGAAAAAAAAACTATATTAAGTTAACTAATAAGTTACTTTTCTAATTATCTTCTAGCATTATTTTTTGTTCAAAATATACAACATAATTATTATATTTTTATTTTCACGTTTTTTAAATAATAAATTGTAGAATGGTTCACTTTACCAAATTTTCAGCATGTTTACCTTTTTTTTAAAACTGCATAAATCGACTCTCATTATATTCTTCCTTAAATACACCTTTGCCTAAGGACGAGTAATTATACTAACACATCCTAAATCCTAAATCTTAAATCCTAAATCCTAAATCCTTGGCTTCCTTTCATCCGATAACACAGACCCACCAGATCCCATTTTCTAGATGCAAAGTCTTCTGATTGACAACCCACGTCTTGTGATTCTACCACTAAAAGGTGAACAAAAATTGTCTACCACTAAAAACATGTACTTCCACTCCCGTAACTTTCCATTGAACTTTAACCCATCTTTGCACCTCCTCTGCTCACCTTGACATTACCAAAGAATCTCTTCAGTTTCACAGCAAGTAAATTAGGATTTTCTTTCAAATTTTTTTTGTTTTTCATTGTGGTTGTGTTTGTGATGTTAGAAAATATGCAAGAGAAATATAGGAGATACAATTACAGAATATGTAAGAAAACAAATAAGGTGTTACTGCTGTATATGAAAGGTTGCTGATGTAGATAAAAGTTGCTGATGCACAAAGCTTTTGGTGGATTACTGGTGTGTAGCAAAGTTTACTGGTGTGTAGGATCTGCTGCTGGAGTACACTGAAATTGTTGGAAAGCCCTAAGGGGTGGCCCAGTGGTAGACATGAGGCTTCACAAAGTATGAGGTCAAAGGTTCGATCCCTCCCCATGCCCCCCTTAGGAGGAAAAAAAAAAAAGAGTACACTGAAACTGTTGGAAAGTTTACTGGTGTGCACGAAAAGCGGCTGATGAAGGTTGCTGAAGCTGAATCGATGTTTGCTGGTCTGAGTCCTATTGAACACAATTTTTCTTAAAACTGATTCATCTATTCCCCGTAAATACTTGGAAGCTAATATAGACGTCTGTTTCTCAAGATACAACGAAGACACCAAAGATACCTTGCAATGAGGTATTCGATGAACTGAATTTTTGTTTGGACTCAATCACCATCGATTACGGGAGGCCAAAGGAAGACAGAAGCAAAATGTAATGCAGAGAGTGTTTTTGGAGAAAGTCGAAAACTGTGTTTTTTTAGCAGTGAAAACCAATCCATTTGTCCCTAAGGGGTGGCCAGTGGTAGATATGGGGCTTCACAAAGTGTGAGGTCTTAGGTTCGATCCCTTCCCATGCCCCCCTTAGGAGAAAAAAAAAGTAAAAAAAAAAAAAAAGAAAACCAATCCATTTATAAAGGCCGGTAGCATAACCTTTTTCATTACGCAATTAATCAAACATTTTGATTTGCACATAATGAGACCCATCAAAAATTCATAAAAGCAGATTAATTCTGTTGGAGTTACGAAATTTAAAAGAAAAAAATAACAAAACGTGGGTTTGACTGAGTAGACAAATTTGGTCTGACATTCGTTTTCGCAAGACGCGCTCGCACATGAGTTCGATAGCCGAAAGGCTAATTGGACTGTGATTTATACTCACCCTTTGGGCGAGAGAGAGAGGGAGAGAACTTCTACTCGACACATGCTTACCCTTTACACACAAGTTACTTGTATTTAAACCACTCAATCCTTTGTTATTTTCCCAATGTGGGACAAACCTGCTTTTAACACCACATACACTTTAATCATCTATAACTTATTCATCCAAAGACCAAATTTGACAAATAAATATATGATTTCAATGTTCTCATGAAGTAGAACACATTTCCACAATTACGCTGCTTGTCATTACATAAATGACTCACAAAGAAATTTTTGCCTCTAGTTCGCACAATTTCCTTCACAAACACAATATTTCTAACATGTGATTCAAAATAGATTCACTTTTTTTAAAAGGTTGAAGGGGACATAGACCTTACTCCAACCCTTACTTTTTTATTAATATTTTAATGTCTTGAAATGCTATAATTATAGATATATGATGCCTTTGGTGTGGTTAGAACAAATGGTGCCTCTGGTGAAGTTTTGAACACCCGACCTCTCGGTTGAGAGTAGTGATGTACCAGGGTGCCTCTGGTGAGGCTTGAACACTCGACCTCTCCGTTAATATAAGCGAGTAGAGCTAAATGGGGCCTTTGGGCAAGGCTTGAACAACAACGTTGCCTCTGAAGAGGCTTGAACACCCGACCTTTCTATTGAAAGTTGTAAAGTCCAGAGAGTTGCTAGTGAGACTTGAACACCCGACCTCTCCGTTAGGAGAAGTGAGCAGTACCAGTTGAGCTAGAGCTCGTTGGTAAAATAGATTCACTTTGTGCATGTATTGTCATGCATGTAAATTTTTCAATGCAATGCCCGAATAGGAACTTGTTCGTTTTTGGACACCTTTCTGAATCGTGATGCATCAATTTTGAATCGCAATACATCATTTGTGAATCGTGATGCATTGATTTAGATTTGCAATGCATCAAATTGGAATTGTGATATATGTTACACAATTTGAAATCATGCATTGTCATACACAAATTATGCATCGGGTTAATCTTGCATCAAAATCATGTATCGCGTTTAATTTTGTGCATCGCGATGTATGAACTGAAACTCTGAACCATGAGTGTTCTGTTCATTAAGGGTGTTCTCATCCTTTTATCCAAAAAGTGACTCTATTGGTTAAAAAATAATGTGGCTTTAGCGGTTGAAAATTCGCGGGAGGGGATGAGCCTGAATTTCACCAGTTTTAAAATACTTAATCAATTAAGTCAGGGCTGGCCCAAGGGTAAAGATAGGTAAATTAGGGTTTTAGGCCTCAGTAAATAGGAGGCTTCAATTTTATTTTTTTAGAAAAATTGCGGGCCGGTCTATTTTTTGAAACTTTTAATCGCTAAAGTACATATTTTTTTATTTTCAATCGAAAAAAGTCACTTTTGGTGGTAAAATGACTACTATACCCTTAATGAACCGTAGACGCGCTACGGAGGTCATTATTTTTGCACCGCGATTCATCAATTTTATCGCATTATTTTTACACCGTGGTTCAATAGCGTAACTGCTAGTCTATTTTTGAACCGCGATTCATCAATTTCTATTGAATTAATTTTGCATCGCGGTTCAACAGTGTAACTGCTAGTCTATTTTTGTACCGCGATTTATCAATTTTAGTGCATTAATTTTTGCACCATGATTCAATACTATAATTAATAGTCTATTTTTTAACCGTGATTCATCAATTTTAGTGCATTAAAATTTGGACCACGGTTCAATAGTGTAATTGCTAGTCTATTTTTGAACTATGATTCCTCAATTTTAGAGTATTAGTTTTTGCACCGTGGTTCAATAGTATAATTGCTAATCTATTTTTAACCGCGATTCATCAATTTTAGTGCATTAATTTTTGAGCCACGATACAAAATCATAAAGAACCAGACCACGTCCTCCACCTGCTTCTTCCATTTCCTCCGTCGTAAGCCTTCTTCCTCCTCTTTCTCTGGCTTCGTCCCAACTGAAAAATTCTTCAATCCAACACAGATCCATTATAGTTTCGTATTTTATGAATCAAAAAACTCGTTTACCTTTTGGGGGCGTTGCCCCCGAACCCCCACAATGGGGCACTATCCCCTCGACCCCCACAACCTGACTCGGCAGGTCAATCCTTGTTTCGTTGCACACAATCATGATTTTCGAATTCAAAGTGTGTTGCCGGAGCTATTGAAGAAGAAGATGACATTTTTAGAACAATATTTTGAAAAGTGATCTTTTGCGGTTAAAAAAAAGAACGGTAGACTTTTGGGGTTGAAAACTTTAAAAAAATGACCGACCAGAATTTCCCCCTTTTTTACTATTAGTATTAGGTGTGACTCTTAGATTTCCTAAACATCTAAACTAAATAAAAAACCAAAAATATCTTGTACATACTAGATAAAGCAATATCTTCATTTCAAAGTAGATTTGAATAATTTAAAATGTATCAAGATATTTTGGTTTTTTATTTAGCATTGAGAAATTAAGGTCATTGAATAATGAAAATTTAAAAGAAAATTGTCTTAACCTTGAAAATTCATTAAAACATAATGACAACTCTGATATTAAGGGATTAAATCTATTTATGGAACTAAAATTTTTAAAAGAAATTATACAAGTGAAGAATGATACACTAAATGACATATTTAATTATATATTCAGGGTTGATTCTTTTCCAAATGTGGAGATCGCTTATAGAATCATACTAACAATTCCTGTAGGCCGTAACTATTGCTTCGGCAGAAATGAGTTTTTCTAAGCTAAAACTAATAAAATCTTATCTAAGATCGACAATATCTCAACAAAGATTAAGTGGACTAGTTTTATTATATATTGAAAAAGAATTATTAATTTAAATCGATTACAATAATTTAATAAATGATTTTGCATCTCAAAAAGAACGAAAGATAAACTTTAAATAAAAATATAATAATTTTAATAATAAATTATTACTTATTTTAAAAATACCTCATTCTATAGTTCGCTTTAAGCCTCCATAACGATTAGACGGGCCCTAATTAAGTCTATTACTAAAGTTATCTGACATAATTAAAATTTAAGATCATAAGGACATTTTTCGTTTACTAATTAAACTTTGAGAATATGTGGTCTTTGGTTATTGAAATAAGCAATTTAAAGTTAGATTTACAAGATATATATAATTGTAAAAAAATTATTCAATAGTAAAGGTATTGTGTGAAATACTATCGTCAAATTTTAAAACCTTTTGTCTACCTTAACATTTTAATTCTTGAGTTGATGAAACTAATATTCAATATAGCCCATACCAAATTGCTATTATTCAATTAATTTTTTGAATTAATATTCTTAGAATTAAATTAAATTATATTGCTGTGATACTAAAAAATCCAACATTTTTTTATAATTTTGGTGCGTAGAAAAATGTCATAATAATATTAGTTTTATGATAATGGAATATGAGTCACATGTCGTAAATGAAATAGATTAAGCATATTTAGTATAGGAAAAAAAAACTACTTGATATGTTGAGAATTAAAATGTATTTTGGACACAGTAGAAATAAAAAAAGAATAATTATATTATGTAATGATAATTAAAAAGTAATTTGGAAATGAAACATGTATTTCACTTCCAATGACAAGTATTTAAAGAGTAATTATGTCTAATAATGGAATTATTTAATGTAGTAACTAATGATGTAAAAGATAATATAAAGATCTTAATTCGTAAGACGAGACTCAATTCTCTCACAACTCAATCCACCAATATACGGTGGGTCGGGTAAAGATGATCAGTCTTACAAAAAATATATGTAAGACCGTCTTACACAAGTTTTTACCTAATTTAAAAACGTAGTGGAAATAGCCCTCCCTTTAGTTTTGGAGAAAACTTGTGTAGGACAGACTTACAGATTCTAAATCTGTAAGACGGAGCCTCGAAAATGATAAAAAGAAGGCTGATGGAGCGGGTAACCCATCAACAAAGACCGCGGGTTACCTAGTAAAAATGAGTCAAAATGTGAGAAAAAAAGGTAGAAAAATCGGATGAATGGGGCTGAAACTCGTGGATCGACCCGGAGCTCGCGGGTTGCACAAGGAGAGCCTGCCACGCACGTGTCACCTCGCTGAAGGTGACAGCACATTAATGAGAAGTTTCTCATTTTGCTTTGGTGCCCTTGTTCTTTTAACATTTGTTGCCGAAATTTTATTCCTTCCAAACCTTACAATTTCATTTTATGTCAGCTCCGTTAGCCTTCCGTTAGCTTCATTTACCTTGTAATATTTGACGGATCCTAACGAACTTTGACGAAATGATAAGTAACTCATTTAAAGCAAAATGTGACACATTTAAAAGGTAAAAATGACACATTTTAAGGTCAAAAATGACACTAAAAAATTATAATAAGTTTCATTAAAATGCAAAGTAACACTCTTAATACTAAAAAGTGATACTCTTAATACTAAAAAATGACACTTTTAATACTAAAAAGTGACAAAGGCAAATTGACACCTTTAGGTTAAAAGTGACACATTTAGTACTAAAATGTGACACTTTCAATGCTATAAAGTGACACTTTCACCGTTTCATGCCAAAAAGTGACGATTTTCATTGATAATATAAAATGACATTTTTCAAAGTAAAAGTGACACATTTAAGACTAAAAGTAACACATATAAGGCTAAAAAGTACTCCCTAAATCCCAAAATTATCGTCTGGGTTAACTGGGTGCACGGTTTAAGAAAATACATTTGAATAGATTATTAATAATGGAATAGTGTATGGTTTCCTTTAAAGCCCATGAATATGTGACCCAAAATTAAATTAAGAAGAAAAAGTAAGGGTAAAGTAGTAAAAATGATGTCCAAAAAATGAAACTTTTAAATAAGACAATTATTTTGAGATGAACGAAAAATGAAAGTAAGACAATAATTTTGGAATGAAGAGAGTAACACATTCAAGACTAAAAAGTAACATCTTTTAAAGGAAAAAAGTGGTAATATTTATTAAAAACTTAAATTAACACATTTTATACTGAAAAATGATATTTTTAATTCTAAAAAATAACATTCTTCATTTATGCATGTGAGGGGTGACATTATAGTTTTTAAAAGTCGAGGAACTGCACTGAAATTATTGAATATTGATCCATTTAATATAGATAAGTCGATCATCGACATTAACATGAGACGCGCTCTTTAGTTTTTTATAGTATGTGTGTGTTTTTTAATTAATGGTGGCAAATTATTCCCACGCCCATTTGCTCACTTAGACCGCCCACTAAAATATGGGTATGGACACACTTAAATTTTAATCTGAGCACAAATGTGCATGCCCACTTAGACCATTAAGTTTTATGGGCATAATATAGGCACAAATGGGCGCCCACATTTTCACCTCTCACTCTCACGGTCAATTTTTTTTTCTGTATACCTGATAATTCAAAGTTGTTTCTCTCTATAAATTTACATTTCTCTTAATAATCATTCATTAAGACAGAGAGAGTGTGGGGGTAGAGAGAGAAACTATAAAGAGAGATGCATGGCTGCTACTTGTTGTTCGGGTTTGGTTTTCAAAACCAAAGAAATTGTCAGTAATAGTGGGAGTAACCGTTATTTTTTAAAAATAAAAAATTGACCCTTTTTTTTGGATATCATATTACTTTTTATATACGGTCAATTACGTATATTCTAGTTATGAAAAATATATATATATCAGATTTCCATTTAAAAACAATCGATTTGATGTAAAAACTAAGGAACTAAGGGAGTATGTTATTTTAATTAACATACGACAAAAGTGAAAATATGTTTTTATTTTGATATTATTAGTGGTTCTGCCAACACTAACACGTCATGTAAAGTTTTTGAGTTCTTTTTAGAAATTTGGTTGCATTGAAAATTGTGATAGAGGTTAAAATGTTACCAAAAATGTTGGTCTTTTCCAATTATTGTGATTGTAATTATATATATATATATATATATATATATATATATATATGGTTGGTTATAACTTTTGATAATTTTTTTGTAAAAGAAAATTATTTTTTTTGTAATTGTTGTATTTATTTGATAAGTGAATGTTAATGAGTAAATGGGCGCCCATGGGCGCATAGGGGTGTAAGTGGTTCGGTTTGGTTTGGTTTATGCCAAAACCATAACCGAACCGCCTCCTAGTGGTTTAAAAAATCTTAAACCAAACCAAACCGAGTAAAACTTGGAACCGAATGAACCGAACCACTCGGTTTGGTTTGGTTTGGTTCGATTTTGTGGTTTATATAAATTATTTTTAATGAAATTAACCAATATTAAAAATAACAATAAAAATAAGATGTTAATTTGAAATTAACATCAAAATTAGGAAATAACCTACTAACAACAAATTATCATAAATAAAACAATACAAATTCTAAAATAAACACAAACAATGGAAGAAATAATAGTTCTCCAACTATCAATATTTTGTTTGGTTTAGTATGCGTCTATATATATATATATATTTCGTAATAATAATATAACTTTAATTTTAGACATTAGAATTAGATTGTTAATCTCTTCCATGGTTATAATTTTTTTTCTATTGTTACTAATATTAAATGATTTTTTTACCTAAATAATTTTAAAATTAATATAAGTTTCTAACTAACGTGAGATACATATTTTGTATTAATAATAATAGTAATTTTTTTAATCTAAAGACTTTTAAAATTAATATTTAACTTGATAATACTATTAGAAGTCATTTTGTTAAAAACTTTTAACATCATAATTCATTTTTAAACAATGTGAGATACTTATTTTATATTTTTATTGGTAATGAAAAAGTTTAAGTCTTTTATCTAAATACTTTAAAACCAACATCACATTCTAACCATGTGGTATACATATTTTCTATTATTAATAATAGTAGTAGATAAAAGACTTTTTAACCAACATTCATTTCTAAACAATGTTGATACATATTTTCCATTGGTAATAACAAAAGATGTCTTTATCTAATGATTTTTATAACTAATACTCATTTATAAATAATGTGAGATACATTTATTTGTAATTAATATGAGATACATCATCTAAAAACTTTTTAAACTAATATCACTTTTATAACCAATGTGAAATACTTCTCTTCAATTGCTAATAATTGTAGACTTTTAAAATCAACATCACGTTCTAGCCAATGTGTAATACATATCCTCATTTGGTAATAATAGTAGAAGTCTTTTGTTTTAAACAATTTATAACCAACATCTCTTCCTAAATAATGTGAGATACATCTCTTCTATTATATTGATGATAAAAGTAAAAGTATTTTATCTAAAGACTTTTAAAATAAATATCATTTTTTAATAAATGTAGGATATCTCTTCTATTAGTAATAATAGTAAAAGTCTTTTATCCAAAATTAAAATTAACATCACTTTTTAACCAATGTGAGATATGCATATTCTATTGATAATAATGGTACGAAGTCTTATATTTAAAGACTTTAAAAGCAAACATTACCTCTACCAAATGTATGATACATCTATTCTATTGGTAATAATAGTATTTTGAAAACGAACATCAATTTATAACCAATGTATGATACATCTTTTCTATTGATAACAATAGTAGAATACTTTGTAACCAATGTGAAATACTTGCATCTATTCTATTTGTAACAAAAAGTCTTTAATCTAAAGACTTTTTAAATCAACATTTATTTTTAAACAATGTGTGATACATATCTTTTATTGGTAATAAGAGTAAATGCATTTACTATAAGACTTTTAAAACTAACATCCTTTTCTAAACAATGTAATATACACCCTTTTTATATTCTAACAATGTGAGATATTTTTTTTCTATTTCTATTGGTAATAAAAGTTTAAGACTTTTATTTAAAGACTTTTAAAACAAACATCTATTTCTAACCATGTGGTATACATCTTTTCTATTGGTAATAATAATATTTTTAAAACCAACATTAATTAAATGTGAGATGCGTTCTTCTATAGTAATAATAATAGTCTTTTATATAAAAACTTTTGAAATCAACATCTCTTTCTAAACAATGTGAAATGCATCTCTTCTATTGATTATAACATAAAAATAATAATAGTAGTAGTATTTTATCTTAAATAGTTTTGAAACTAACATTTCTTTGTAAACAATATGTGATACATCTCTTGTATTGATAATAACATAAAAATTTGATTATCTATGAATTTTATAACCAATATATGTTTCTAAATAATGTGGATCTTTTTGTAACCAATGCGATGTACATTATCTAAAAATATTTTAAACCAATATCACTTTCCTAACTAATGTGAAATACATATTTTTTTTATTGGTATTAAGTCTTTTATAAAAAAACTTTTAATACCTACATCACTCTCTAACCAATGTGTAATACATCTCATCATTTGGTAATAGTAGTAGAAGTTTTTTATCTAAAAAATATCTAAAACCAACATCTCTTTCTATATAATGTGATATATCTCTTCTCTTCCCTTTTATCAATGATAAAAGCAGAAGTATTTTTATTTAAAGACTTTTAAAATCAACATCACTTTTTAACCAATGTAAGATTTATCTCTTTTATTGGTAATAATAGTAATTTAAAACTAACATCAATTTATAACAAATGTGTGATATATATCTTCTATTGCTAACAATAGTAAGTCTTTTATATAATCTAAAATAATTAAAATTAAGATCATTTTTTAACTAATGTGCGATATACATCTTCTATTGGTAATAATGGTAGAAGTCTTTTATCAAAAAACATTGAAAACCAACATTACTTTCTAACCAATGTATGATACATCTTTTCAATTAGTAATTAATAATACTTCCTCTGTCCCTAAATAATCGTCCTAGTTGACCCGGCGCACAGTTTAAGAAAAAACAATTGACTTGATTATTTATATTAGTTTAATGTGTAGTTTCCTTTAAAGCTCATGTGTATGTGGCCCATAATTAAAGTAGAGTGAAAAAGTTAGGGCAAAGTGGTAAAAGTGATGTTCTAAAAAGGTAAGTTTCAAACTGGACAATTATTTTGGGACGAGCGAAAAAGGAAATGAGGACGATAATTTAGGGACGGAGGGAGTAGTATTTTTAATACAAACATTAATTTCTAACCAAAGTATGATACATCTCTTCTATTGGTAATAATAGTAGAATATTTTGTAACTATGTGAGATACATCTCTTGTAAAAGTGAAAGTCTTTAGTCTAAGGACTTTAAAATCTAAAATTTTCTTTTTCAACAATGTGTTATACATCTTCTATTGGTAATAATGGTAAAAATATTTTATCATATATATATATATATATATATATATATATATATATATATATATATATATATATAGTTGGTGAGAAGCAATATGGTTGTGCCACCTCACCACCTTTGGATAAAATTTTATTTTAAAGCACTCATGTGGAAGCTTTTTTAAAAACTTTTGGTTTTCTAGTGATTTTGAAAATCAACATCATTTTCCAACCAATATATGATGCATTTCTTCTATTGATAAATAATATAATTTTTTAAACCAAACATCAATTTCTAACCAATGTAGGATACATCTCTTCTATTGTTGAAAAAATTAGTGTCTTTAAGGAAAGAAATTGCGCAACTTGAGGCATGAATTTCATTACGTGTCATTTGTTTGTTGGCCAAGGTAATTGCGCAAATGTGTTCTACTCGGTGAGAGTATCAAAATGATATATTTATTTTTCCAAATCGAGTTTTGGATAATAAGATATCAAGATTTAAAGTATAATACTTGTTAAAAAATTATGTTTTTAGTGAGAGAAATTGTGCAACTTGAGGCACGAATTTCTTTATCTATCATTTGTTTGTTGGCGAGTGGAATTGTACAAATGTGTTCTACTCGGTGAGAGTATCGAAATGATATATTTATTTGTCTAAATCAAGTTTTGGATAAATAAGATATCAAAAGTTAAAGTATAATACGTATTAAAAAAATTAGTGTTTTTAGTGAAAGAAATTGTGCAACTTGAGGCACAAATTTCATTACGTGTCATTTGTTTATTAGCAAAAGTAATTGTGCAAATGTGTTCTACTCGGCAAGAACATCAAAATGATATATTTATTTGTCTAAATCAAGTTTTAGATGAATAATATATCAAAACTTAAAGTATGATGTTAAAAGTGAGTCATTATAAGTAATATCTAACATTGAAGAGTTTTATCCCACATTGGTTAGAAGTAATATTAGTTGTAAAAGTTTTTAAATATAAGTCTTCTACTACTGACAATAAAATAAGTTATATATAATAATACTAATACCCCTTATCATATTGATTATTATTATCTATTATTATTAGCTAATAGCTAGAAAACCAAAAGTTTTTAAAACTTCCGCATAAATACTTTAGAATGAAGATTTATCCAAAGGTGGTGATGTGACATAACTATAGTCCTCCTCACCAACTTTATATATATATATATATATAAAGATTTTATATAACGCGTAATGGAAAACATAATCTGCCCCTGATAGGAAAGATTGATGATTTGGTGCGACTTCTGACTTCTGAGGGAATTAAAAATGAAAAGATTAATCAATTAATTAAGGTTGCTTTAAGAAATCAATTACACTGTTGGAAGTGCAATTACCACTAAACTAACTTTTTGTTGCCTTTTAATCTTCATTTCTTCATTTATGTTTGATAGATGAACTGGAGCATATAATCACTAGAGTAAAAAGGTGTTCTAATTGCTCTAACTGTTCCGAGAGCATCCACAATCTTATTTTTATTAGAGCATCACCTTTGTTTGTTTGTTTTTTTTTGGGTATTTTTATTATTATTCTTAATTAAGAATATCAAATGATAACAATGAAAGAGCTTCTTGGCTTTATTCTTAGGAGAAAAGAGAAAAAAAAAATTCTTAACTAAGAATTTTCAAAATGAATATTTTTTACTTTTCCTAACACCATGTGTGAGGTTTTGGTGGGGGGCAAATGAAAATATTTTTTTTATTGGGATAAGTTAAATTTTTTTTTTTGTGTAAGAAGATATATAAGAATATTATACAATGTGAATATATATTTTTAAGTGAGTTAAGAAGAGAAAAATGTGTATGTGGTAATGTGATACAACTAAGAAGTTGTGTAAGAATTTTGAACAATATGGATTCTCTTATACCATCTTCTTTCCTCGGTCCCACTACCACCTACACACATCTTTTTACAAAAAAAAAATTAAATTAAATTTAACATATCCTAATAAAAAAATATTTCATTTCCTCCCCTCCCCCTAAAACGGGTCACCACACAAGGCACTAACGAAGATTCCTTTTTTTCTTCCTAAATAAAAAGTGATCATGTTCTATCTCCTACATGGCATTGCTAAGAAGTGGTGCCCCATTGTTCACTTTTCTCTTTTTAGTAAGAAGAGCCCATTTTTAAACCGCTGTTCTAAAATAGAGAAGAAAGAAGATGAAAAAAAAGATGAAAAAGAAGGGGGCTGTCTCGGGATTCAGAATTTAAAATGGGGAGGGACTAGGGAGGATAGGTTATACTGTGAGTTGTAGTGACAGTAGGTAGGTAGAGCATTATATATATATTTTTTAGCTCTAAACTTGGCTGGTTTATTGCTTTGGGGTTGTTGGGAATTGAGATTAGTGATAGGTTTGTATATTTTTGTTCAATTTATAAATATAGACAAATGTTTGATAAAATGTCAAATATAAAAAAAATAAAAATTGTAATCAATGTGTTTGATCTTTGATGTAAATTATCAAAAAAAAAAAATTGGTAATTATCTTAATTATAGGTACCGATTACGCCCCGACTAATCCCCTAGGCGCTAGGCGCTAGTGTGCCGCCTAGCGGCCGCTTAACGATTTTTAGAACCTTGTTTTAAACAATAGCGATGCTCTAATTGTTTAAATATATAATCACCAGACCATCTTATACATCTTACTCCCATCGTTCTGGGCAAAGAGTCAATTATTCAATTTTGGATGTTTCATTTCAAGAGTTGGCTTTCAAAAATTAAGAAATAAAAGTGTTATTTTATTACTAATGAGTTACTAAAAGTGACCTTTTTTTTTAAGTTTCATCTTCAAACGGGGACTCTTTGCCCGGAATAGGGGGAGTAATTCGTGAGACGTAATCACACTCTCTCAATACTCAACTCATTATACGGTGGGTCGGGTTAAGGGGATTGTCTTACATATATACTCATAAAACCGTCTTTCCTAAGTTTGTGTCTAAAATAGATGTTATCACTTCAGCTACAACTTTTCAAAATATATACTCCCTTAGTTCTGGGTAAAGAGTTCACTATTTCATTTTGAGATGTTTTACTTAAAAAGTCAACTTTCAAATATTAAAACATAAAAGTGTCATTTTATTACTCATGAACTACTAATAGTATCATTTTTCTTAAAAAAAAATTGACTTTCAAACGGAAACTCTTTACCTGAAACGGATAAATAATTTTTTTTCTTTTTTAAGAGTTTCAAATGATTCTTGAAATATCTATAAGCCAACGTGAATTTTTAAGGTCATGTGGACAAAATCAACCGCAACATCAATTGTATGATAACATTGATACTTAATACAATACCTATGAAATAATTAATACAACATTTTTAAAAAAAATTAGACCAAATTTCCCTTTGCCATTTTGTGATTAAATGAAAACAAAAATTTGGACTGCACAGCATGCAGTCCCAAAGCCTGATTTTTATTTTTATTTTGACTGCCTAGCAACCAGTCCCAAAGCCTGAAAAAAAAAATTGGACAGCCGAGCAAGCAGTCCCAATGCTGGAAAAATAACTAATTTTTTTACTACCCAAAAACCAATCCCAAAGCCTGAATTTTTTCTTTTTGTTAAGGGTGATATAGTATCTTTACAAAACTCTATTTATGTGTGATGTGCTCGGCCCAAACCCGGTTACGAGCACAGCATGAGCGACCATCACGTGTCAGTCAGCGTGGGACCTACCATCCTAGCGAACAGAGCTAGCAGGCACTGAGCAGAGAACGAGACAATTCCCGTCTGAACCTGTCCGAGCACATGTCTTGCCTACTCGACCAGGGGTCATGCCCGGGAACTACACTTGTCATCATCCAGTCTACAGTATATAGCCGGGCAGAGCCTTGCTCGCCCGGGCAAGAATCGAGTAGAAAACCTCAGTAGCTTGCTCGCCAAGACAGATCAAAGGTTTCCTTATCCGAGCAGGATACTTACCTTATCTGCTCCTATATTCTCGCGGCTAGCCGCCTGTCACACCTACAATTTAAGAGTTTCCTCCTAAACTTGCTAGGAAACTATGAAAACTAAATCACACAAGGATTCTATGTCATTGGGGTCCTATAAATACCCCTCCATAAACCATAAATAAGGTACACACACCTTCTTGAGCCTAGTTCATCTGTCAAATCGCTTTTTGACTCTCACATGATACTGACTCTCACATCAGAGTGGTTTCGCGATGCAAGCCTTGCACTCCTACTAAGGTGATTTCGTGCTCTTAAACATGTTCAAGTAAGTAAATCAAGCTCAGATATCATATGCATCAATCGGACGGTTCAAGCTAGATTTTTGCCACATCATTGTGAAACTCCTAACAGGTTCACCGACCTCGCTAGAGTTAGTGTGCATAACGTCATTTTGCACTATTATATTTAGGTTTAAATGTGATTCAACTAAACTTGTCTATACATTTCAATCCTTTTATTCTTATTTCTCGAATAGGGGCCCGCTATGCCAAAAGCGAGAGAAACCCCATCCCTCATCATGGTTAATGTAACACAACTTCGACCAAATACATATGTTCATGAAAAAATGGACAAACTTGTGACGCTCATCAAGAATTGACGATAAAGATGTTGATTGTGCTTGCACATGACTTTGTCCTTAACATCTTTTTTGAAGATAACTATGATATTCCTCCAATTTAAAATCAAAAGTTTATGCTCCATTTCCAATTTGTGATCCTCATGACATTATTGCATAAAACTATCCCCAAATTAGGGTTTGAAACCTATTTTTTATACCAAGATTGTCATGTTTGCATTCACGTCAGTTGAAAAGCTGGAATAATAAATTAAGTGAAAGCCAGAGTTATTTAAAAATGAGACTTCTTTCAATTAATAAGTTGAAGGTATTATCATTGCAGAGTCAGGGCATTACGTGGGTTTCCTAATTCGCTTTCAATTCGCTCTCAATCCCTCATAAGTTAAAGCTATCCCAATTCGCTCTCAATCCCTTATAGTCAAGTTCTCCTTTCTTAATCCTTGACGAATTTTAATAATTTTAAACCAAAGTTATAACATTTTCGTCAATTTTTTTACTCATTTTGGTCCACAAAGTTTAGCTCGTATATTTGAAGTGGTTGTTTCAATTTATCTACAATAACCAAACTCCCTATGCCCACTGAACTTGTTGCTTATTTTGCCATATTACTTGTGACGACCAGACTCGTATTCCAATACAGAATCTTGAGGTCGTGTAGTCATAATTGACAAAACAACGGACAGACACTTGCTAAGCACAATGGTGTCCATCCCACAATCGAACTAAACAAGCTCTAAGAAGAATGTAAAGCTATAATGGCGATACAAAACAACAAACAAAATTGTGGAAGTCAATAATATGAAGAAAGCCCGAGCTATCAAGCTCTGAGATAACACACAACAAAGAGATAGTTTATCTCTCGGCCCAAAAATTCGAACCGCGTCCCGCAATAATGCGAACGCATAACAAAACCACATGTTACACGAAATAGAAACATAAAGCAATCAAGTCATCGGTGACACTACAGTCGAAACCCAACATTTTGCTATGAATCTTCAACAATAAGTCAACGGCTAACACATGTCCGACACAACATAAACATTAAAATCCCGAGCTACGGACGCTCGGAGACAATGAATATAAATAATATGAAGTGCAAAAACCTGACAATACATGTCGGCTATAGAAATACTACAATAACTACAAACCCAAACGACAACCCAATGGTAAAGTTTACATAACTTTACTATTGTTGTTCCTCACATGAATAGAACGATAAATAAAATGTTCCTGGACATAAGACTCCACGAGTTACTACTCATAAGAGTCGGCTGCTACCAACGCAAACTACTCAACCTCCACACGAACTATAGAACGAACCATGCACAGATATAGCTGCGATCTACTCGACCTCTACACGAGCTATCGATCACACTACACAATAAAGAAACAAAAGTACGGAGTGAGTCATAATTATCCATTAAGTTACTACCAATAATAATATAGCATAATAATATATTCAGCTATAAATAATCATGACATTCTACTAACATGATAATTATTGTGAACATGTACCGCATAATAATATGTAAGGGTGTAAGTGGTTCGGTTTGGTTTGGTTTATGCCAAAACCACAAACCGAACCGCCTCCTAGTGGTTCCAAAAATCTCAAACCGAACCGAACCGAGTAAGACTTGGAACCAAACCGAACCGAACCACTCGGTTTGGTTTGGTTTGGTTCGGTTTTGTGGTTTATATAAATTATTTTTAATGAAATTAACCAACATTAAAAATAACAATAAAAATAATATTTTAATTTGGAATTAACATCAAAATTAGGAAATAATCTACTAACAACAAATTATCATAAATAAAATAATACAAATTCTAAAATAAACACAAACAATGGAAGAAATAATAGTTCTCCAATAATCAAGATTTTGTTTGGTTTAGTGTCCGTATATATATATATATATATATATATATTATGAATAAATCAAATATTCAAAATCGTTAATAAATGTAATATAATATATATTATATAATAAATAAATAAAAATATATATGGTGGTTTGGTTCGGTTCGGTTTGGTTTGGTTTGATACCAAAAACCGTGAACTGAACCGAACCGCGTGGTTTTCCAATTCTTGAAACCGAAAACCGTTTTCGATAAAACCGAACCAAACCGACCGGGTTTGGTTTGGTTTGTGGTTCATGGTTCCGATTTACACCCCTAATAATATGTACTATACAAATCAAACTAAGAATACCATACTTTCCATGTAGCATGGTGATGATCACATAAATGCTCGTAAACAAACCATATAGACCAGTGTGTCCTCATCTAATCCACATCCGTCGTGTTGCTCCTACAATACATGTACAAAACCAAATGTGCCCTCAATACCCATCTTGTAATATCGACGTCCCCGAGTCCCACTCGAGTTCCATAGCTTACCAGAGTCTTGTTACAACAGTGGAGGGGTGTGTGCAACAACCTATCTCTGATACGGCGACCCATAACGATCACGAACTTTAACATTCATGAAAGCGATGTGTCGACCCATCATCAACGCAACCAATCAATAAATATGCCAGCTGGACTTCCAATGCAATGCACAAGTAGATCTATGATTCTACCTTAGCATATTACCAAACACATATTGGAAGTTTGTGGGTCCCAACGGGCACAATAATAAGCTAGAAGGGGGGGGGGTTGAATAACTTATTATACACTTAAAAACTTTTAAGTAAGTTCTTTGAAAGGTACTTTCAATCTATTGAAAAGATTGAAGTAGCGAAGACTTTCAATAAAGTCGGTTCAAGTCCGCCGATAAGGACTACCTAGACCTTAACAGTTACTTAAGTTTGTAAAGGGTAAAGATAATTATAGAAATAAGCAGTTAAATAAGCAGACAAACAGTAAATGAAATAACACAAGTATTTTGGGATGGTTCACACTATAAAGAGTGCTACGTCCACCACCAAGGCAGTCAACCTTGGATTTAAATAGTGCACTATGTTTTCAACTAGATCTATTACAAAGAATATTCCCAATGGATCGTGTACAAAATATTGACTTGTGTTTGGGGGTTAAGGAATTAAATATCTATGAAAACAAGATATTTAATTCGTGCAGAAGTATAGCTATTTGAATGAAAACAACAAGAAGTAAAACAATAAATGTTGATGCACGGCTTCTTGTTGTTGACGAGGACTTCTGGATCTGTTGAGGATCTCTTGAATGCACTGAGAAATAAAACTTAAAGTTGTTGTAGATTTTCATAGCAATTCGTCAAGTGTCGAGTGTGTTTTTCTTCAGTCTTTAATGGTAGCATTTATAGCAGTGCATTCGGAGATCCGTTGGAGAAGACGAAGACTTAACAGCTCTATTAGATTGAATGCATTAAATTCATGGGGCTGTCAATCAGAAATTTCGTCTTCACAGATATTGAGCAGGGAATGAGTACTGAGATCTTCTAGAAGTTGGGCAATCTAGATGTCAGATCTGAGAGAGTTGTTGCAGACAGTAGGTGACAGTCTGCTTTCCTGCTTTCACTGTTCAGTCTTAAAAAGTCTTCCTGCTTTTCGGAAAGCTGCTTTCGGCGGGTCTGAGATGTCAGGGAATGTCTCAATTTAAATTCAAACTGATAAGGATAAATTTAAATTGATCTATTAAGATTTGCTTGACTGGACACGTCATGAGCTTGACCGAGTGTAGACAAGGTCTGCCGTTTTGTATGTTGAAGCAGGTCTTCCGGTGAAGCGTTGAAGAGGACTTCCGCTGAACCTGTTGAAGTCCTATAAAAGCTATACTTGGCAAAGTTCTATACACAGTTGTCACGCTAATCGATACGCAGCCCGATTAGCCACTGAAGTATAAAACTAGTGTAATGTATGAGCAGATATAAATCTAAATACAATAAGTATCAACAATCTCCTCCTATTTATATATGGTCATCATTACTACAAATGAGGGCTATAACAGACTATGTGATAGATAATAGCATGTCTAAGAGTTTTATTCATTTAATAACGGAAGACATGCTTCTATCAAACAGTAGAGCACCTCAAATGTAAAGATAAATCTAAGTGCATAAAAAGATAAGGAAATCATAGAACAACACACAGATTAGTAGCAATCAGTTCAAATAAATTTAAACTGAGTGTTTAAATTCTAAGCAGATATAGAAAATGAAATAACAAGAATTTAAACAAAAGCAAATTTGGAAAAGCAGATATCTTTTTGTATTATAAACAAGATGTTTAATGTTTACAGAGTTTTCAAAAGATAAGATAAGTACAAAGGTTAAGGGAAAAACAGATACATAATTTACCAAGGTCGTTTCCCTTTTCCTTTGTCTGCTGCTTCCTTCTCCCTACGCTGTCTCTCTAGCTCTTCCATTCTTTGTACGTACTCGTCATTTGCATCTGTGGGAGGTCTGGTGGAACGAGAGCGGTAGTCGAGTTCTTCACGAAGACGACTGTTCTTTTCCATCAGCATTTGGTTGATAGATCTCATTTGCTTCTCCTCCGTGATGGCCAGATCACGAGCACGATGAGCATTCATGACGTTGTGAGCAGAGGCACGAGCTAAGTTGTTGAGCTCTAGGACAGGAGGGCGGCCGTTGCCGAGATGCAGTGTGATGGCATGGAACAACTCGTAGAAGAGAGATGAGCAGAGCCGAACACATTCGTCGCATTGTGCTTCGACATTGATCTTGACGTCTGTGAACTCGTGTCTCATCTGTCTAAAACGCGTCCATACATCATCTTGGAATTGCCGTAGAAGAGCAGTAGTGCGGTCGTTGGCTTTGGACGCGGCAGTGACGATTTCAGCTGTAGCGGTAGTAATACTTGTAAGTTCGCCTAGCCGTTCATAAATAGCGTCCAGCCTTGACAAAATTTCAGCATTGGCCGGCTGAGAGGAAGATGGTTCCTGGCCAATGTGAATATGAGCTGCAGAGGAGGTGGCTTCCGGAGACGAGGGTCGGAAGGGTTGTTGGAGAGGTGGAGTGATGGAGTCGGAAGAGGTTGAGTCCTGGGTTGGTATGGTGTTGGTAGAGGAGGAGATGGTTTGAGGTGGGGGGGAGGAGGGGTTGGAGGGGAATCAAGCTCAATGTCAGTGTCAGAATTTTCACTGATAATTGAGGATTCGGGTAAAGGTTCGGTAGAGAACCAGAAAGAGGGGCCAGGATAGAAGAGGCTTTTGGGTTTTGAAGGTGAGGTTGAGGTTGTGGTTGGTCGTGGAGAATAGATGCAATGAATCGAGGAAATATCAAACAGAATCGCCAGCAGAGTCTATTGGTTTGGTAGGAGGGATTTGGGTTGGTTGTGATGGTGTTGAGGTGGTTTGGGTTTGATGAGGTGAAGTGGGAGTAGATGGGTTAGGAGAGTAGTTGAATGGTGAAGGAGGAGGAGGAGTTGGGGTTCGGGTAGGCTCCTCCTGTCTGTGAGGCTCCTCCTGAGGGATAGATTCCTCCGGAGGGGGTGAATTCCTCTGAGTAGATGACTCGTGAGGAATAGGTTGGCTTGGTGTGGCGGTAGATGGTTGGTTAACTAGATGGTTGGGTGCCTAAAGCAAGGTTGGCCGGGCGATAGAAGTCTTGGTGCCATTGCAGACCTCCTTTTTTTTTCCTTAGCAACCGAATTGGGGCTCACCGCTTCATCGGTAGAGGCGGAGTGTCTCGCAGTGGCTGGTCCTCAAAGGTTTTACGTAGTCGCCACGCTTTTGCTTGAGTGAGGGTGCAGTGAAGATGAGGATGGTCGCTTGGTTTTAGGAGAGGGCTGGGAAGAGGAGGTTGGTTGAGCGTGAGAAGATGGTTGGGCTGGTGAAGGTTGGGCTGGAGAAGGTGATGGAGTTGGTTGGGCTGGAGTCTTGTCTTTTTGGCCTTCTTTCATCTCCTTCCTAATCCATTTTGCCTGTTGCTCCTCAAGAAGAGCTACCTCTTCTTCCTGGCCTTTGCCCTGGCCTGCTCGGCTCTAAGAGTGCCTCGCCTCATCGCATCCTTGGCTTTTGGTGAAGATTGGGCAACTTGGTCGCTGAATTTAGCGTGCCTTTTGAGCCGGCTAGTGCCAAGCGATATGCTTCTACGTTGAAGCGAGCGACTAAAAATCGGTATTGGCTTAGCAACCTTGTAAATTGAGACGGGCGGAAGACCTTTCTCGCAGCTCTTTCGCTTGTTTTCGCATCGGTATATTTGTTGAAGAATGAAGTTGTCATTTGTTTGTCCTTGGACACCAATATAAGCTCATCTTCCTTGGATGGAAGAGTTGATTTGCTATGTGTCTCGAAGAAGGCGTTGATCGACTGACGAATGGCCGCCAAGTGGGGTTGTTCTTAACTCGTTCTACCCACCGCTTCGCTTCGTTGAAGATGATGGCTCAGTAGTTGAGACGGGTTTGGATGAAGGCGGCACATGTAAGGTTGAGTTCTTGTGCGTGAACATATCATGAGCATCACTTTTGAACAAGTATCCCTTGTCCATTAGGTGGCTTGTGCGATGACGCCCAACGGAAGAGATTCCTCAAGATCTTCCCTTGTGGTTCTCTTGGAGTATTAACTCCCTCATTGCTTCCCGTGCATGATCGATCGCCTCAAGAATGGTTGATTCAAGTGCACCACCGAAATGCACGCCAATGATGGTGGAGATGGTCTTGGCGGTGATGGGGATAGGACGGGCCTCTAATCCATCCTCGCAGAGCATTTTTATTCATGAGCTCCATCCTTTGGTAGAACTCTTCAGCCAGGAAAATGCTGTAGTCTTTGTCGTTGAAGCAGAAGAGTGGAAGAATTCCAGAGGCATTCATGTCCTCGCATGCCTTGACTCCGGCTATAGTGCGAGGCCCGATCGATGGAGGTCAATGCACATCCCGTATATATAGAGTTTCGGTCGGGGCTACGATGGCGTCCATGAGCGGCGGGAAAAGTAGGATATCCCTAGGAAGGTTGACATCAAATTTCGAGGAATGTCGGTTTACGGGTCTAGCTTCTTCCCGCTTGCACGCTTTGATTTTGATGATTTTGCTGAAAGAAATGCAATAAAAATTAGGGCTTTTTACCTCAAGAGCTAAACAAACAGAGATTTCAAGATTTTCTGAGATTATTGAAAATTTTCGGAATGAAAACTTGAAACCCTAGAATGTTTAGTGAAAGCAAACCAGAGAAATGTATAACAGAAGTTTTCAAGAGAGTAAGCATACAAAGCATATAAACAACCGTTTGTTAGTTTCTAGGTTTTGAAGAACAACAATGGCGAATCTTGTTAGAAACTCAAAAGTGACCGTTTGTATTCCAAAACAATTTAGGTTATGAAATAAAATGCAGCAAGATAAGAAACGATAAATTTCAAGTAGTAGAGTAGAAGAACATACCATTGATGTTGATGAGAAGAAGAAACGAGAAGATTTTGGGAACGAAGAGAGGTTACCAATGAATAGAGAGAGTTTGAATAGAGAGAAATATTTTAGACAAAGGAGTTTCGTAAAGTTTTGGAAAGAGCGGTTCAAGGTCTATTTAAAGAGAAAAATTTTTTAAGCAAAAAGCGGGGAACTTAAGATATTTTCTAAGTACCAATTTTTACCCTTGACCCCTTTTATTGCTTTAGAAACCTCTTTAACTAAGATAGACTAAGTAAAGATACTAACCTTTCAAGTCTTACGCCAAAGGGAAGATTAGTCTTCGGTCGATCTAAAACTAAGTCTACCTAAGGTATGAAAGAAAAATAATAAAACTTTGAAATTAAGCGATAGGATCAATCATATCAAGATTTCTCCTTAAATAAGCAAACACAGGTGGCATCCGGTGGCTTTGTGAGAATGTCGACCAATTGATGCTCGGTTGGAACATATTCAGGCCGATGTTACCTTTCTCCACATGATCTTTGAGGAAGTGATAACGGATATCAATGTGCTTTGTCTTCGAGTGCATCCTTTGGATTTTGGAGGCGAAATCGTGATGTGTTATCACACATAATTGGACAATTTGCAGTCTTGATGTTGTAGTCCACTAGTTGTTGCTTCATCCATAGGAGTTGAGAGCAACATTCTTGCTGGCAATATGTGCATACGTGGTTGAGTTTGCAATTGATCCTTGTTTCTTGCAAGACCATAAGACAGTCTATTTCCAAGGAATGACAAGTCCCAGGTGCTTCTTACGCATTTCTTGTTTGCATAATCTGCATCGAGTATCAACTAGATCGAGTTGTTGTGTTTGGAATACGGATGCCTAGATTTGTTGTTGTTGAAACATATCTAATGATACGTTTGGCGGCAAGTAAATGTGATTCCTTTGGATACGCACAAATCTTGCATAAACACAAACAGGAAACATAATGTCGGGTTTCTTGGTAAGGTAAAGAGAACCTATGATTCCTCGGTACTTGGTCATGTTCTCTTGCTTTCCCTTTTCATCCTTATCAAGATGGCGATCGGTAGACATTGGAGTCTCAAATCCTTTAGGTGAATCAAGACCAAATTTCTTGATTAGTTCCTTTGCATATTTGGTTTGGTGATGAAGATTCCGTTGGAAGTCACATTGAATATGTAGTCTAGAAAGTAGGTAAGCTCTCCCATCATACTCATCTCAAACTTGCTTTTCATCGGCTTCTCGAATCTCTTGCACGCTTTGGTTAGTTGATCCAAAGATGATGTCATCCACATAGATTTGTACTGAAAGAGAATGACCTTTGTGTTTGAGGATGAACAGGTAGTGTCTATCCTTCCTCTCACGAATCCTTGTTCTATTAGGAACTTGGATAGAGTTTCATACCAAGCTCACGGGAGCTTGCTTTGGGGCCATAGAGAGCTTTCTTGAGTCGAGACATGATCGGTTGTCTTGAATGACAAATCACGGAGGTGTTCAACGTATACCATTTCTTGAAGATCACCGTTCGAGAAAGGCACTCTTTACATCCATCTGATACACTTTGAAGTCCATGAATGAGGCATAGGCTAGAAAGAGTCTGATTGCCTCTAATCTAGCAACAGGAGCAAATGTTTCATCGAAGTCAATCCCTTCTTCTGTCGGTAGCCTTGAGTAACAGTCTAGCTTTGTTTACGGTGACATTTCCATCTTAATCTCTTTTGTTTCTGAAAACCCATTTGGTGCGATAAGCTGGATGATCGATCGGCCTTTGGACTAAGCTCCACACCTTGCATCTTTCAAGCTGGTTCAACTCTTCTTGCATAGCTTCAATCGGTTATGATCTCAATAGCTTCATCAATCTTCTTTGGCTCGAGTTCGGAATCACGAATGCATATGCAAACATAGTTCTTCTCGAACTTTATTCCTCGATGCGAACTCTGAGTTGAGATTACAATGATTTGAGAAATAGGATGATCTCTTGTTTCAATAATGGTTGGAGGAAGATCACTTCTTGTGGGTTCTTCCTTAAGAAATGCGGAGTAGGTAGAAGATTCACCAAAATCAGGTTCGAGAGATAGGCTCTTGAAAACTTTCATTTTACGGTGAACAAGAAGGATGAGTGATCTGTAAGGTGTTTGGGGTAACTCGAAGAGATGGGTTCAGGTCAGAGAGAGTTGGAATTGGTATCGGCGAGTTGAAATCTGCCGGTGAAGGGTTGCGATGCAGGAAGGGTGCAGATTGCCGTTTTCGATGAGGAGTGGAAGTAGATGATGTATTTGTACTGTCTCATCATTATCGAATCATTAGCAACATTCGGGCCTTTCAGGCTCTAACAAGTCATATTCATCAAAAGAAACATCGCATGATTCTAAGATTTTAAAATGAGTTTTCTTGAAAATCTGAAATGCTTTTGAATGTTTGGAATACCCAGAAAAATTCCTTGTCGATTTTGCATCAAATTTTCCTCTATATTCTTTTCCATTATGAAGAATAAAACATTTACATGAAGATTTTAAAAATCCTATGTTTGGGGCTCTTCCTCTCCATATTTCATATGGAGTTTTGTTATGAAACTTGTTTACCGGGTGCATTCTTGGTAAAACATACGAGTTGGCGGCCACGCGGAAGTACTTTGGAAGTTTGTGCATCGGCATTGTTCTTCTTCTTCAATCGGTGTTACGTTCTTAATTCGGCTACACCATTTTGTTGAGAATTGCAGGCAGAGAGAAGTTGGCCGATCCGTGGTCATCACGGTATCTTTCTACGCCATTGTTCTTGAATTGATGCCATTGTTAGATCTTATGTCACTAATGTCTTCAAGCTTTTGAGTTTGAAGTCTTCAAAGAAGCGGTGACTAGATCATCACGTCTCATCTTTTGAAGTCATTGCTTGGCCCAGTTGAACCTAGAGTAGTCGTCGGCTACTACAGTGTATTTGTCTCGAAATCGATTGTAGTGATTGGTCGAGATCCATATCACGAGAGTTGAAGGAGGTGCGTTTGTTGACAAGGCAGGACTTTCTTTTGAAGGAAGACTTGGAAAGTTTTCCTAGTTGGCTTAAGCTTTACAACTACGTCATGGTCGGAACACCATAGGTAGACCTTTGACAAGCCCATTTTGGAGGAGCTTGGAGAGGTGCTTGAAGTTGAGGTGGTGAGGCAGCTTGTGCCAGCTGTTGTCACGAGCGTTGTTAGCTACT
>CM028381.1:124041086-124090159 GCA_013146195.2 Codonopsis lanceolata | reverse complement strand
ACGCCTAACAAAAGAATGGAACTTGGGCCTCGACTCAATTGAGTCGAGGCGAAATAACGAATGAGGGCCGAAACTTCGAGGATCGTGCCGGCGACAACCCATAATAATTGGAGACATTTTGTCCCAATGCATTAACACCCAAATAGCCGCTCTTGGTCGGCCGCTAATTTGTGCCAAGCGTTGAGTTGCCATTTGGGATTCGAGGAAACCTCTTCTAGCCTATTGGAGTCCTATTAGTGGGTCCTCCTCCCCTTCTGGGTTCCTCCCGGTGAGGAACCCTCAGCACTCTCGGGCTGTCGAGATGCCGACAAAATGGCCCTAGTAATGGGGACCCGGCCTTAAGCCTCTCCCGCGTGTCTAGGCGCATCTCATGTGTCTGCAGGTACAAGTCACGATATGCATGGAGGGACTTTGCGGTCAGATCCTCCACCTTACATCCATAAGGTGACGAGGTACTCCATCTTGATTTCTTTTCAACAATTTAAGTTTAGCCGCCATTAACTTCCGTTATGATTCTTGGCTTTCCTGTATTGCAAAAACTTAACAAAAAATCTAAACTACAATTATTAGAACATATAAATACAACACTAAGATGCTTTTCTCCCCCAAACTTGAATTTTGACATATTTAATTAAAAATTAAATGTCCAAAATTACATTTAACGGAGAATAGCATATTTAAAATAACTTCAAAAACAATAAAATTCATAATAGTGGGTTGCCTCCCACTTAGCGCCTTTTTAACGTCTTTGGCTCGACCAACCGCAAGCCTAATCCTTGGGTGGTTCATTGTCGATAAGCGAATTAACTCAATTGTTCGTTCAAGCGACATCGGCTCTAGGTATGGCTTGAGTCGGTGTCCATTAACTTTGAAAATTTCATTATTTTTAGGGTTTTGAATATCAACAGCTCCATGAGGATAAATTCGTACAATTATAAAGGGGCCAGACCATTTAGATTTCAACTTTCCTGGAAATAGCCTAAGTCTAGAATTAAAAAGTAACACTTTCATCCCTAGATGAAACATCTTGTTGGCTAATCCCATGTCATGATATTTCTTGGCCTTTTCTTTATATGTTTTAGCATTCTCATACGAATTCAACCTATGTTCTTCTAATTCATTCAATTGAAACAATCTTTCCTCTCCGACCAAAGTTAAATCTAAATTTAATTCTTTAACAGCCCAATAGGCCTTATGCTCAATTTCAACTGGTAAATCGCAAGCTTTGTCATATACCATTCTATATGGACTCATTCCTATTGGAGTTTTGAAAGCAGTTTGGTATGCCCATAAAGCATCCTTAAGTTTAGATTCCCAATCTTTACGATTAGGCCTAATAAGTTTTCTATATCTTGCTTTAATTTGTCTATTACTAACCTCTACTTGGTCGGATGTTTGAGGATGATAAGGTGTAACTAACTTGTGAGTTACACCATGTTTCTTAAGGACATTATTCAACAACTTATTGGTGAAGTGAGTCCCTTGGTCACTTATTATGGCCTTTGGTACTCCATAACTAGCAAACAAATCTTCCACAAATTTAACCACTGTTTTACCATCATTTGTCTTAGTTGCTACTGCTTCAATCCATTTAGACACATAGTCAACTGCTACCAAAATATACTCACAATTATTTGACACTGGAAAAGGACCCATGAAATCAATACCCCAAACATCAAAGATTTCAACAACCAAATTAATATGCAAGGGCATTTCGTTTATTTTTCCTATTCCACCTGTTCTTTGACACTTATCACATGCTCTATAAAACAGTTCACAATCTCTAAAAACAGTAGGCCAATATAAACCAGATTGTAAAATTTTTCTAGCAGTTTTATTTCCACTAAAATGACCTCCACAAGAGTCTCCATGGCAGAATTCCATGATACCTTATTGATCTTTTTTCTGGAATACATCTCCTTATTAAAGAGTCTGAACATATTTTATATAAATGAGGTGCTTCCCAAAAATAATTTTTCGTTTCAGCCAAAATTTTCTTCTTTTCATAATGATCAAAATCAGGATTTATGATATCAGACAAATAATAATTAACAAAGTCGGCATACCGCGGGTCTGAATCTTTAATTGCTAAGAGTTGCTCATCGGGAATATCTTCATTTATAGGTATTGGATTATCAAGAAATTGACGTTCAAGCAAGGGTGACAATTCCAATCTCGACAAATGGTCGGCTACGACATTTTCGGTTCCTTTTTTATCTTTGATTGTGATGTCAAATTCTTGTAACAATAGTATCCATCAAATTAATCTTGACTTAGCATCTTTTTTACTTAACAAATATTTTAATGCAGAATGATCAGAAAATATTATCACCTTTGATCCTAACAGATATGATCTAAATTTCTCTAAAGCATACACTACTGCTAAAAACTCTTTTTCTGTTGTTGTGTAATTTAATTGTGCATCATTTAGAGTTCTACTAGTATAGTGGATCACATGAGGTTTTCTTTCTACCCTTTGTCCTAACACGGCTCCAATTGCAAAATCTGATGCATCACACATGATTTCAAAAGGAAGTGACCAATCAGGGCCGGATAAAATAGGGGCCGTAGTTAATTTTTCTTTTAATAAATTAAATGCATCTAAACATTCTTTATCAAAAACAAATTCTGTATCTTTTGCTAATAAGTTACATAGAGGCTTACAGATTTTGGAAAAATCTTTTATAAATCTTCGATAAAAACCAGCATGCCCTAGAAAACTTCTAACACCTTTGACAGAAGTAGGAGGGGGTAGTTGTGAAATAACTTCAATTTTAGCTTTATCAACTTCAATGCCTTTATTAGACACAACATGCCCTAAGACAATTCCATGTTTGACCATGAAATGGCTTTTTTCCCAACTCAAAGTTAAATTTGTTTCACAGCATCTTTTCAGGACTGATGTAAGATTTTCTAAGCAATGATCAAAAGAATCTCCAAAAACTGAAAAATCGTCCATGAAAACTTCAACACATCTTTCAACTAAATATGAGAATATAGAAATCATGCATCTTTGAAAAGTAGCTGGTGCATTACATAGTCCAAAGGGCATTCTCTTAAAAGCAAAAGTATCATAGGGACATGTAAAAGTAGTTTTCTCTTGATCTTCGGGTGCAACAGGGATTTGATTGTAACCAGAAAAACCATCAAGAAAGCAATAGTATTCATGACCGACTAGTCTTTCAAGGATTTGGTCAATAAATGGCAAAAGAAAGTGGTCTTTCCTAGTTGCCGCATTTAATTTTCGCAAATCAATGCACATTCTATAACCAGTTATTGTTCTTGTAGGGACTAATTCATCTTTTTTCATTTTTAACAACCGTAATTCCTGACTTTTTAGGAACTACCTGAACAGGACTTACCCATTTACTATCTGATATAGGGTAAATTATACCCGCATCTAAGAGCTTAAGAACTTATTTTCTTACGGCTTCTTTCATGTGTGGATTAAGTCTTCTTTGCCTTTCTCTTGAAGGTTTACTACCTTCTTCTAGATGTATTTTATTCATGCACGTAGATGGACTAATACCTTTTAAGTCGGCTAGGGACCATCCTATAGCTTCTCTATGTGTCCATAAAACATTCAACAAACTAGCTTCTTGCTCTTCAGTTAAATCGGCTGCTATAATAACAGGCAAAGTTTTACCTTCCCCTAAAAATCCATATTTTAAATGGGGTGGTAATGGTTTTAATTCTTCAACCGGAGGAGATTTAACAGATGGCATAAGTTCAGAATTTTCTGCTTTAATGGTTTCTTTTATTTTAGCCTCCTCGGTATTTCTTTCTTTATCATCTTCTTTATTTTCTACTTCAACATTCTCTATTTCTATTTCTTCAAAAAGAGATTTCAAAATCTCTACTTCATCTTCCTTAATTTCATTACTTACTTGTTCTACTTTTTCAGATTTATCAGAACTATTTTCTGATTCTTTCTCTATATTTTCTTTATCTTCTTTTTTACGAGCTTCTAACTTTTCTCTTTCTTGTCTTTCTTCCTCTTCTATCTCTCTTTCAATCTCATCAATGTCAATTTTTATGGGAGGGATAGGACTATCATCATAAACTGTAAATGTATCTCTCTCATAATCTTCATCTTTATTATCTTCTTCAAAAGTTTCAGATGATAATTTTTCAATTTCATCTATGGAAAAACATGCATTTATGTCACTAGGTCTATTCATAGCATCAAAAACAGAGATTTCAACAGTTTCACCTAGGACTGACATAGTGAGTTTACCATTTTTCACATTAATCATTGTATTGGCAGTAGCCATAAATGGTCTGCCTAACAATATAGGAACTTCATTATTAGTGCATATCTTCCTTTCCATCTCTAGAACCACAAAGTCGACTGGAATGATTAGTTTATCAACCTGCACTAAGATGTCTTCCACTATACCCAAAGGATATTTAACTGAATGATCAGCCAATTGTAATTGCATATTAGTGGGTTTTAGTTCTCCTAACCCTAATTGTTTATAAAAAAGGCATCAAGTTAATACTTGCTCCTAGATCTAGCATTGCTTTCATCTTTTTAGAGCTTCCCAAGGAAACTTGGATATTGAAGCTACCAGGATCTTTCAACTTAGGGGGTAATTCGGGTTGTGAAATAGAACTTACATTTTCAGAAACAATAATTTTTTCATTGTTTTCAAACTTGTGTTTCTTAGAGTGAAGATCTTCAAAACACTTTGCATAAGCTGGAATATTTTTAATAACATTAAGCAAAGGAAGATTAACATTCACTTTGGATAACATATTATAAATTTCTGTAAATTGTTTGTCCATTCGGTTTTTCATAAGTCTTCTTGGAAACGGAATTGGAGGAACATATGGTGGTGGAGCCACATAAGGTTCCTCTTCTTCTTGATCTAACTCTTTTTCAACTTCTATTATATTCTCTTTATTTTAAACCTCTTGTTCTTGTTCCTTATTTGGAACTTCTATTTCTACTTCTTTATTAATTGATTCATCATTCTTTTTACTATTATCATCCTTTCCTACTTCTATTTCAGAATTTTCTACTGTATCAGGCACATTAGAAGAATTAAAGCCTCTCTCTCCCAGCATAAGACCCTTATTAAAGATTATGAAGCTTCTTCTGGTCAGCTTGTCAATCGATCGAAGAGTTTTTTCTATGTAACTCCCTCAACGGATATTCATCGAAGTACCCTCATAAATTCTATATTGGATTTTCAGAAGGGTAATCTTCCAATTTCTTATCTTGGATATCCTCTTTATAGTGGTCGAAAGAAAAAGGCATATTTTGATTCTTTAATTCTCAAGCTTCAGAGAAAGATCAGCTCTTGGATGGGATCCTTCCTTGATGCAGCAGGTCGCATCATTCTTATTAAGCACATTCTTCTTTCTATCACTTGTTATCAAATAGCTTCTATGAATCCTCCTGTCTCTGTTGTAACTTTGATAGACAGAATTCTTTCCGACTTTTTCTGGGGCCAGTTGGATGGTAAAAATAAGTGTCATTGGGTTTCTTGGTCTTCCTGTTGCAGACCTGTTTCTGAAGGAGGTATAGGGGTTTATGCTATGGCGGACTTGATTCAAGCTTGTGGCCTAAAGTTATGGTGGCGTTTCCGCACAGTTTCCAATCTTTGGTCTTCTTATCTTTCAGCCAGATATTGTTCCCGTCTTCACCCAAGTTATGTACAGTCTAAAGGATCTCACATTTGGCGTTGCATGATTAAAGCTAGAGAGCTTGCTGAACCTAACATATTCTGGGTGATCGGTAAGGGTAACTGTTCTCCCTGGTTCGATATCGGATCCGTTATCTTCATTAGACAAGCCTGCTAGACACGATTCCAATTCGTTCGTGACTTTCGTCGACTCTCTTTCTTGCAACAATCCGATCTCTCGATAGTATTAAATCCCGGATCATTACTTCTCCGAGGATGAGGATCGGGGCTGATTGGTAACTCTTAAGGTGATTTCTCTTTACGCTCGGCTCTTTTTCAGTAGTGCGTTCGGTCACCATCGTTCGCTATCTTCAGATTATATTTCGCATAAATCTTTGCCCAAGAAAATTAGTGTTTTTCTTTGGCGATTTTTCCTTCGTCGTCTTCCTATAGATGAAGGTCTTTGGGGTAAAGGATTCCATCTAGCTTCTAAATGTTGCTGCTGTGATTCAGGGAATATAGAAACATTTGATCATGTTTTCATTTCCAGCTCTACTACCGTTAGCACTTGGAAGCACTTTCATTCTATTTTTGGTGTCCCGCTGTATCATGGTTTCATCTCTTAGCGTTGTTTTGCTTGGTGGCTTCACCGTAAGTCTCTTGTTTTCCTTGTGCTCCCAGCTATTATTCTTTGGCACATATGGAAGTTTCGAAACTGTGCAGTTTTTGAAGGTGTTAAGCATTCAATTCATCACCTGATATCCAGCATTGATTCAGATCTTCGGGATATCCTTCAGGCTGCTAATTTCTTTATTTCGACTATATCTCGAGGTTCTGATATATCCTATGGGCAGTGTAGAAAAGTGACTATTCAAGCAGTTTCTTGGGCTAGTCCCTCTTCAGGATGCTTTAAACTAAATACGGATGGGGCTAGTAGAGGTAATCCGGGTATTTGTGGAGGTGGTGGCATCTTACATGATTCTCATGGTCACTGTATTTATGCCTTCTCTAAATTTTTTGGCCAAGGCTCTAATATGATGGTTGAGTTGTGTGCGTTGCATTATGGTCTTCTTTGGATTTTTGAGCGTGGCTTTCATGATGTTCTTATTGAAATGGATTCCAAGGTTATTCATGATTGCATCACTAAGGACTGTAAGTATCCTTGGAATTTTTCTTACATTTTCTGTGATATTTTTAGGCTTCAAAGCCTTGGTCACTATTCCTTCAAGCACTGTTTCAGGGAAGCCAATAAAGTTGCAGACAGTCTTGCTAATCTGGCGTGTGATTCTCAGGCTGATTCCAGTTTTCTCTCGGAATCAGACATCCCCCGTGCTATTAAAGGCCTTATTATTTTGGATGCTAGAAATACCCCTTATGTTCGTATTTCTTATTGATTTGCTCTGTATTTTCCTTTTCGAGGTTAGGCTCCTCTGTCCTCCCATTTATAAGGGCAAGGCTGGTTGTTCCCCTCAAGTTTGTATTTCTTTTTATTCTAATAAAATCTAGCAGGGTGCCGCCCCTGTTTCCATAAAAAAAAGGCACATTAGAAGAATGAACAGGATCACTTACCTCTTCACCAATTACCTAACTGCTTCGCAAGACGGTGATTGATTTTGCTTGCTCGGTTTGACTAGGGAACTTCCCTTCTTCTCTTTTATCAGCTTCAGAAGTCATTATATGTTTCTTTAAATTTTCAATCTCTTCAAACATATATTTCATCAACACTGCTTGGCTTTTGTTTGCTCCATCTTGTTTGGAAACTTCTTCAATTCTTAATTGATTTTGATTTGGAAATTGTGGCTGTTGAGGTGGTTGAGGTTGGAATTGTTGAGGTTGTAAAGGCTTATTTCCTCCCCAAGAAAAGTTAGGATGATTCCTCCAACCAGGATTATATGTGTTTGAGTAGGGATCATTCCTAGGCCTTTGAGGGTACATATTCATAGCATTAGCTTGTTCAGAATACATAGCACTTGATGGACAAAAATTAGTAGCATGAGAATATAATCCACATAAAGCACATGCTTCTTGAATTTGCCAATTTTTAAATTGAGCTTGAGTATCTGATTTTTTCTTGAATTTGATATAGACTCCTATTTTTACCTCTAGCACTTTTCTGTTGAGAATTAATACTTAACATCTCAAATAATTCTTCTTGTGCTTCTGGTGTCATTCTATTAATAGAACCACCAGCTGCACTATAAACTATGGTTTGTAAGCCCTGGCGAAAGACCATGATAAAATTGAAGTACTAACACATGTTGAGCCAAATTATGATGAAGACACATAATGAGCAGATTTTTAAATCTATCCCATGACTCATGGAATGTTTCACCTGGTTCATTTTGGAATGACATGATTTGTTTTCTATATTCAGTAAGAGATGCATACTTGTAAAATTTACTCATAAACAAATCATATAATTGAGCCCAAGTAAAAACACTATTAGGTGTTAAGTTCATAAACCATCGCTTTGCCAACTCTTTTAATGCACTAGGAAATATTTCATTTTAATTTGATCTTCAGTTAACCCTCCTAAAGGAAAAGTACTCATCATGTATTCATATTCTCTTAAGAAACTGACAGGATCTTCATGAGGCATTCCATAAAAAGATAGTATCATGTTAAAATAATGGTCTTTTAGTTCGAAATTCCTTACAGCATCTGGCAATATTAAACATGATGTCACTACATTTAATGAAGGTCTACTAAAGTCATTAATAGTTCTTTGATTTACAACTACTTCCATATTTCTTCTTGCAGGTTCTTCTTCTCTTTGATTCCTGTTAACTGGGTTAACTGGATTTTCAGGATTTCGATTAATATTATTTTCTTCCATTGTAGGATCAACCAGAGGATCCTCTTGATTCAATTGTTCTTGATTATCAGGTTGGGAAGCTAGACTTTCAAGATCTTCTTGATTTCTTCTAATATTCTTAATATCTTGATTCAATTATACCAATTTAGGATTTAAAGATCTACGACCGTGCATAAAATAAATTAAAGCAATTTAAAAATCAACTATTAAAAATAAAATAAAATATTTTTGTATTTTTATTTTTATAAAAACTGAAAAATCAAACTAAAAACTAAATTAAATTAAAAACTACACTACCAACAAACTAACTACGTGAACTAGCTTGTCCCCGGCAACGGCGCCAAAAACTTGATCGATGTTTTATTTAATCTTTTTCCTTACAAGTGGACAAGACTATTATAGAATAGTATTGGAAGTAAGGGTCGAACCCACAGAGACGAGATCACGAACAGTTCACTTTATTGATAGCAAATTATTAATCTAAAGGGGTTTTTATAATTATTTTATTCTAAACTATTATTGATATTTAGATGTTTAACTAATTAGCAGTAATTACAGTTATGAAGATCGTATGGTGGGTGACAATCTAGGATTCGGGTTTCACTTGTATCTCCTTTATGTTCAATTCATAATAATTATCATTCAATTTCTTGGGTTCGTTCACTAAAGATAGATATAGTCTTTTGAACTATTGGTTCAGCCTCCATCCCCACAACATTCATCCATTCTATATCCTAAGCACAAGAACTTTCAATCTAGCTGTCACCTAGATTATGATCTATCTGTCACCTAGATCATGTATGAACCTGGTCCTAACTTATTACTCTCGTGCATCGATAGGTCCAATTTATTGTGGTGGTGAGCCAGTGTACGACATATGCACATTGGTCATGCAGTTATCCGCACCTCTAGGCCTTTATTATTTGCGATTACATTCATTTGTTCAAAGCGAAATAATAGAGGGATTGATAAACACCACAATCAACAAGAATTGAATGAACACATATATGAATTAAGACATAAATTTGATACAAGTTACCTCCCACCTCCTAGATTATGGATGATTTAGTTCATCATAGACAATGAACATCACATGGAGATGAACGGAAACATGATTTGATCTTCCGTACTTGTAATTACACAATCTAACTATGTTATACAACCTAAAAACTATCTAAAATCTATACAAAACTATTTCCATCCGTTTTTCTATATCAGGCTCTTGGCATCCGACTTCTATTTATACCCGGGAGTTGTAATCCAATCGAAACACTTGTGAAAATACGAAAACTGCGCATTCTGACTACCTTGCGGTCGCAAGGTCTGGGGTACCTTGCGTCCGCAAGGTCTCCAGTATCTCTGGCCTTGATTTTCTGACTTCTTCAATGTTCAGCCCACCTTGCGGGGGCAAGGTCTGGGTACCTTGCGACCGCAAGGTCTCCAGATTTGGACTTCCTTCGTTCTTCTTCATTTTTCATCTTTGGCCCTTCTTGGAATTTTACATATAAAACCCTGGAGTTTTGCATATTTTCACTAAAAACCCTGAAACTTACAAAACTTACCGAAAACACATATCAGTAGCCAAAAGCCTCGTGAAATAGCATAATTTAAGTCATAGAAGCATATGAAATCGACGTATAAAATATATCGATCAGGGATCTCTTTAGCTTCCAAGTGCCACTGGTGTGATGGGGGTTACACATAAACTTTTATGCATGTTTTTATTTCTAGTCACACAGCCGCTGCGATCTGGTCTCACTTTCATAATCTTTTCGGGGTTCCTAATCTTCCCAGCTCCATTCCGCAAAAATGCTTTTCTTGGTGGCTGCATAGCAAAGCGCTTCCTTTCTCCTTGCTTCCATCCATTATTCTGGGGCATATCTGGAAGTCCCGTAACATGGTTGCCTTCGATGATAATAGACTCCCTCCTGTTGCGATTATTAGAAACATCTCTTCCGAGCTCTACCAAGTTCTTTCCGCGGCAAATTGCCATATTTCTGATCTGTTGAGCAACATCAAACTTACGCATGACTATCCTAAGAAAGTCTTAATTCAACAAGTTGCTTGGACCAATCCTCCTTCTGGTCGTGTTAAACTCAATTCCAATGGAGATAGTCGAGGCAATCCAGGTATTAGTGGTGGTGGCGGTATAGTTCGTGACTCCTTGGGGCGTTGTCTTTTTGCCTACTCTCAGTTTTTTTATGTTTGCTCAAACATGACTGCTGAAATTAGAGCCCTTTTCTTCGGAGTGCAATGGATTTGTGAGAAGGGTTTCCATGATGCCATCATTGAAATAGATTCTAAGGTGCTGTTTGAGTGCTTTACTAAAGGTCACAAATTACCATGGATTCATTCCTATTTGGTTTGCAATATTTCCCGATCTCAAGCTGCGATGCGTTTCACTTTCACTCACTGCTTCTGTGAAGCCAATAAGGTTGCTGATAGCCTTGCAAACCTTGCTTGCGATACTCGGTCTGACATGTTCTTCCAAAGTTTGCTAGACACCCCCCCCCCCGTACCACTAGAGGTCTTATTTTACTTGATGCTAGTAATACTACTTACATTACAATATCTTGATTTTTCGCTTTGATGTATTTCCTTTTCGAGGTAAGGCTCCTCTGTCCCCCCGTTCAAAGGGTAAGGTTGGTTGTCCCCCTCAAGTTTGTATTCTTTTTTTCTTATTAATAAAATCTCGCAGGTGCCGCGTTGCTTCACTAAAAAAAAAAAAAGTGGAAATTCACTGCCAAGCATATCAAAGGAACATCAAATGTGCTTGCAGATTTTCTTTCAAGGCCAAACGATTATAAAAAGGTATGCAAAATTTCCAAAGAAACCTACCTTGACAACAATATCATTCCGATGGTGTTCCCCATCAGTGAAGCCCCTTCTTCCTCCTCCAACCCTGAAAGACCAGGTTTAATCCATGTTCTCTCTCTCCCTGGTGAAATAACAGAAGCCAATGCAGACATAACACTCAAGTAAAGGGCCGCACCAAACTACCAAAATATCCTCACCATCCTTCTCCACCGTCATGGTCTCTTCATAAAAGGGCTTAAGTTCCATCCAAATTATCCTTTCCTGAGCCTGTTCCATATCCATGACCTGTTCAGATTCCCTAAAGAGGATTTATGTTTCTTTTGGTATTTGTATGAAACATTTACCATCGGAATCTCGTTCAAATATGTCAAGCTCCTCTCTTATCTCTTCCAGTGCCAGCTTGACAATATCCCTCCTCATTCCCGCAACCTGTCCAAACTATTCTAATGGTTCCTTCCAGCTCACCAATGGACACAACAGCTCTCTTCATGTCGAAAGTCGTATGTGACCATAATATTCTGGAGACCATGCTCATATATCTGTCCCTCAACCATCAAAAATGAAGGACATTCATTTGTCTATCATGCTCCCATGGCATTCATATTTGACTGGTCTGATATTAATCCAACAGGGACAACTTGTGCAATGCACGACTTTGAACTGTTCATGAACACAGAGAGAGCTCTCGCTCGAGCTAACATGATCAATCCCCAGACCATTCCTTCTCATATCATGTTAGAAGAACAGTCCTGGATAGATGACCACCCTGTAGCATACAAATGGATCGACGCATTCAATCAATGGGTTGAATCAGTGCATACTGAGAATCTGAGTTCTGATGATAACTACGATGGGTCTTACCCAGATCCATACGAAGATGATCCATCCCATCCGGATTCCCATTGGTAGTCGTCATCACTTGTATAATTATTACTTTTGTCATTTTTGCTTTTGTCATCATTCAATTATTTCTTGTATTATTGCCCTTTGACGTCATCGCTTACATCATTATGCATTATTGTGTGTATTATTGCTCTTTGATGTCATCGCGCATTATAGTTTGTATTATTGCTCTTTGACGTCATCACTTACGTCATTGTGCATTATTAGGTTGAATTATTGGTTATAATAGTTGTATCCTGAGCCCTATATAAAGGGCCTTAATCTTTTATTTGTAAGCAGAGGAAGTGAAGAAAGATATAAATAGTATAAGTGTTCTCTCTCTCTCTCTAAGTGTTCTCTCATCTCCGTCTTCTCTTATCTTCTCTCATCTTCTCTTGTGTTCTTTTGTTCTTACAGGTATTCTATAGATCTGCCTTAACTCCCACCAATCTTTGTGCTTCTCCCAAACGTATCCTTCCTGCCAATTTTCAGATTAGTAAGCTCTGTGACTGAAGACTTAGTTTCTGATCTCTCACAACTGAAAACCAAACTTGTAGTTCTCGGATTAGTATGCTCTGTGACTGCAGACGTATGTGCTGATCTCTCACATCAGAAAACCAGAACTTGAGCATTCCTGGATTTGAGCCTAGTCTCTTTCTTTTGCCAGTACGAGTCCTTGAGGTTTTGGTAAGATGACAAAGGAGTCGCAGTGTTACCTCGGAAAGTTATTAAAAAAGAAGAATTAGTTGTTCCACTAGTTCTCAAATCATGTCTTCAAGTTCCCTTCTCTCTCCTTCATCTAGCTTCCGTCAATCTTCAGCTTCTAAGATAGATCAATTATATGAAATATCTTATGTTCTTGACGATTCTAAAATCCCTATATCCCAACTACCCATAGTTAACCCTTACCATGTGTTTTCTAAACCCCATATTTCTTTCTCCAGAAAAGTCAAGAAGATCATAGGTTCTTCCTTTGACCAACAGGTAAAATAGTATGTTCAAGCCTCCAGGTTTGATTCATACCAACTTCCGGCAACTACTTTTGAACATCTAGTTGCCTTATCCCTTCCTGCCGACCTTCCCAGACACTGTCTCTCCCAAGGATATACCCATATCCACTTTGGAGCAGTTAGATTAGCCTTTACCTTCCATGGTCGCAAAGGACTCCCAGCCTTTTCAAGAATTGCTCTGGTAGATACACGGTTTGTTGAGTACCATCATGCTTGTATCGGCACGATCCAAACAACGTTAAATGCCAGAACCGTTTTTGTTACCTTCTACCCAAACTTCAACATGCCTCTTAACAACCCTTCCTTACTCACAACCTTAAAAGCCCAGATCCAGATTTGTAGTACTACCCAGGTGAACACGTTCCAAGCAACGTTTCACTACCAGATGGCGTACAGAGTACAAAATCACTCTTTAGATCTCATGGTCCCCGGCCAAGACTCAGGAGATGCCCTTCTCCTTGATATTGATTCTATTGCTACACCAACGTGCACCTATGTCCCGAGACAACTATCGCAAGCAGATTTACTCAAGCTCCTCCCTGAGCGATGGGTAACCAGTTACGAACAAACTCATCAAGCCCCTCAAGCTCCTGTACAAAGCACCTCAGCTCCAGAGTTTGTACGTCATGAAGATGGCCTCGTCGAAGTGAAGTTCTCATCTTCACAGCAAGCGAACACCTCGAGCAAAGTTTTCCCAACGGAGATCAATATGGTCAAGTCAATTGCTCACTGTCTGTACGATGTTTGTGACTGCCCAGACTGTCTAGATGATGCTTCTAGAGTCTTGATGGACGAAGATCTCACAACGAAGAAGAACTCTTCTCAAAAGAGTTTACAGAAAAGATATGAAGAAGGTGACCCAGCCGTAGGAACCCTCGGTGAACCATCGGGTAAACTTGACTATTATGTCCTTTACTCTGATAAAACACCCAAACCTACATCACCCCATCAACGTTGCAAGCCTTCCTTACCTTCCAACCTCCCTCCTTACTACCAGAAAGCCCTATCCATCACCCACAAAAGCTAAGTGCTCCATCCATCCATCCATCCAGCCCCCTTGACTTGTCATATGCTTGCTCCAGCCTCAAATCCAAACCCGCAAGAATACCAAGCAGAATTCCCTTCGCTAGGTTCGTTTGAACTTCCAGATCAAAGAACCAAGCATGCTTGGAAGGTCAAGAACCCAACAGCCATCAACTCAGCCCCTGTCAGTGCAGCAGAAGCTACCCTAAACTGGCAAAGCGAAAACGCTGTTGCCCAGAACAACGCGCTTAGGCAGATCATAACTCAGTAGAGCCAGATTGTTCAGATCCAAGGCAATCTCTCCACAAGGGTACAATCACTTGAAAGCATGACAGATGAGATTCGTCTCAAGATCCAAGTCCTCCACCAGTAATCACTCCAGCTTGTCCATTCTCCACCATCTCCCCAAGTTTCCTCTTCTCTAAAAAGAAAGGAAGCAGAGATTAGATTTCTCAAAGCCCAGCTCACAGATCTAGAGCGACAACATAAACATAAAAGAATGGCCGCATTTCCTGATGATCCTTAGAGACTACCCACAACCCCTTTCATAAAAACCGCTTTTGACCCTCATCTAATCCCTCAGCCTGCCTGGACAGAGCCATCCCCTTCACCCAATCTTTGGGCCTCAAAATCCTAAAGGATTACACTAGTCGTTCCAGCCTCTTTACTAAACACAGCCACCACATCCAACAACTCTGTCCCACAAGCCTTCTAACCAGAACAACATGATCCTCATGTAGGTGCTTCCACCAAAGCCCCTGATATTTTCCCAATCGAGTAGACGAACCCAGTTTCCCAATTTCTACAGGCTCTTTCCCACCATGTCAACCCTTCTGACAACCCTTCTCAGTTCCCCTTTATCGGACCCGTGGTCGATCCATCCTCTTCAAAAAAGGAAGAAGAGTTTGATCCCACAGAAGCCTTTGAACATCTGTTCATGACAGAACTGGAGTCAATGGTCCAGAATGATCCAGAGGAATCTACATCTCATACCTCTCCGCAAGAGAATCAGAAATCTCCACTACTTGCTACCCAAGCCGATACCCAACAAAAGTTCACCTTCGATGATATTCCGCCTTCCAAATGGCGTGAATGAAGTGTTGAAATGTTAACTTGGTGCACAGCAGAGCTGCAGTTTAATACCATCGATTTGGTCGTCAAAAGGTTCCTTGCCAGGATCCAAGGGCGCCTTCGAGACTGGTATCACAGTTTTGGAGAATATAGACAGCTGCAGATTCAGTGAGTCCTATCTCCAGAAGAATTCATGAATATAATCTATTCTGAATTCATTGGCAGCCCCATAGAACACACCATTCATGCCAGAGAAGTGGTCCTTAATATGAAGTGTTGTTCTTTCTTGAAAAAGGACCTGGAAACGCACTATAATAGAATGTCTCAGCGTTTCTATTGTCTCCATGGTGCTAATGATGTCAACCTGAAACAGGTGTTCCTCAACTCCTTCCCAGAGTCTCTCAGCAACGAAACGTACAGATCTCTGGAATCCAAAAACATGACAGTTGCTCAGACCTCCGTTGGTGGCCTTCACCAGTTAATCCTAAACGCTTTGGAAAAACTCTGCAATCAAAGGAAATTTTTTGCAGAATTTGAAAAAATTGGTAGAAGACTAGGATCTGCTTGTGATGAAAGGCATTTCTAGATCAAGTGCAAGGATAAGTCGTCCTGTGACTGAACTCATACGAAAAAGAAGTCCCACTCCAAATCCTTTGATTCCTCTCAAAGGAAAAGCTTTTCAAGGCGTCCCTTCAGGAAAGAATGGAGATTTTTAAAAAAGAAGCTCCATCGCGGCCGCACTTCTGATCGGTGCTTCATTTGCCACAAACAGGGACACTTCGCAAAAGACTGTCCAGATACAAGGAAGTCTCAAGCACTGATCCAAGCGCTCAGTCAAATTGAGCCAATAGATCTCTCTGACCTCGAGTCCCTCTATTCTTTTGAATATGAACCAGGAGATTCAACAATCTGTTCAATTACCCATCCAGGTGATTCAACAGATTCTGACTCGTCAGAAGATGATCTCATACCTAAGGTCTTCATGCTGAATCCTCTTCCCCACATTCTACCTGTACAAAAAGTTCAACCGATGCCCCTGGCCAAAATCCACTTCCTCACCTCTACATATGCTAAACCCATCCAAGTCATAGCCTTCTTAGATAAAAGATTTGCAGTATCCATCTTAAATCCAAAGATACTCCCGGCTAGCTTTTGGAAGCCACACCATCAGTATTTCCAATGGTGATAGTTTTGTCATTGACAAAATCAGCAGTCCGATCCACATCATATTATTTCCCAAGTGTGTCATTCAGCATAGACTGCTAGGCTCAAGCTCACATGGAAAAGACCTCCTCATTGGTTTTGATATCCTTTATAAGTTACCCAACTTACGATGGACGCAGGACGGTCTCTGCTATAAAAGTTTCTTCAATCCATGGAGCCTAGTCCCACGGCTTTACATGGCATTTTTTTCGACCATAGAAACCATCAAGCATCAAATTATCAAGACTCTTGCGCCTCATCCCATACAGAGTTCTTGGCAAAACACTCCTCTCCTCTATGGTTAAATTCTGCATTTTATGTCTTCTTACCTTTTAAGCAGAATGAAGATGTCAATCCCACCAAAGCCAGCCATCCAGGGATGAATCCCGATCTCTATCAGCTTGCTCTCACAGAATGCACCCAGCTTGTTGACCAAAACATTATAGAACCTGCTGTGGGTCGCCCGGCGTGCGCCAGCGCCCCGCACGCCCTTGTATAGGGGTGCGCGTCCGTGTGGATGCGGGACACCACTACTCTCATTCCATCCTCCCTTGTTTAGGGGAAGACGAAATTAAAAGTACGAGAGAAGTGCTGTCTAAAAATAGCGCGTTGGAATGCGCCTCGGTTGACTTTAGTGGATTTTTGATCCAATATGGGAACTTTGGGTTTCCCGCATCAAGTTATCTCTTTTTTAGGGGATACCAGGATATAGGAATGCATCACCTTTTCATTCCCATTTTCCCTTTTTTAGGGGAAAACGGGCAAGTGCTAAAAAGGATGTTGCGACGCCCCACTATGGATTTTATAAAAATAACCTTATGGCCCATTCTAAATCACTATGGGAGCTTTGGGTTTCCCGCATCAAGTTATCCCTTATTTAGGGGATACTAGGATATGGGAATACCCCACCCTTTCATTCCCAGTTTCCCTTTTTTAGGGGGAAACTGAAAAGTGCAAGAAAGGAGTGCTGCGAGGCCCCACTAGATCCAAAAAGTTTTAGAGTCGCCATCTTTAGTTTAAGGCAAAAATAAAGCAAAACCAAAAAAAGAAAAAAGAAAAACCAGAGATTATGAAAACGGGTTCGGAGGCTAAGTTACGAGTTGGGAAGGTGCTAGGCACCCAACTCGCCCTTTCGGTCTCAAAAATAGTTTTTGGCTAAAGTATGCTTATTTTTATATTTATTTAGCAAATAAACAAAACATTAAAAGACAGGAAAATAAAACAAATACACCCGCGGCTACATTATTTACGGACTTGCAGCCGTTTCCTTACAATAATTACAAATATATTTAAAAATATTTGGCCATTATAACGGCTCTTTTACTTAATATTTTCTAACTATATCCGGGCAGCACAACGGCTTATAATTGCTACATTGAGCCGGATTTTAAATAATAACTTTATAAATAAAAAACGCCCTTAAAGGCTATTACCTTTTAGAGCGGGATGTGTTCGCTCTGTCCTTCAGGGAGAGAGAGTCTTTTGTTGTTGTTGTTGTTGTGATTCGGGTAGAATGACTAATTTTTTTTGGTGTTTTTGGCTTGCTCACTCGGGCAGAATGACGGCTTATTTATGGTTGTTTTGGCTCACTCACTCGGGCAGAAAGACAGCTTATATGGGTTGGTTTTGGCCTTTTAAATCGGGCAGAGCAACTGCTCTTTCAACGATTTTTGGACCAGGGAAGTAGGGTGGAAACCTAGTTGGGGGGCTAAGGCTCACTCTTATCGGTGGGTTTTAAGTTTGAAGGAGTTTTGACATGGTTTTGAGGCTTTGGGTGGATCACTCACTGTCTCTGTTCTTTCAGTGTAACGAGAACGCAGAAAGCTTGAGGAAGGAATTCTGCTTCTGAAGTTCGACCTCGAGGCCTCTATTTATAGCCTGGGATGAGGACTCATCGGGGAATAAATTTTCCTCCTTCATGCTTCGCTGCCTTGTACAGACTGCGGGAGAAATGATATATTACGGCAAACTATAGCAGCTCTGTAGCAGTTGTGAGTGTTCTGTAGCACTTTCCTGGTGCCACCCACACATGTTCCTGGTGCCACTCGCACACTTTGCATGGGTGGCGCCACTCTAGGCTTATTAGTTTCAAATTTGACACTTTGACACCTGCACTTCACTGTTTTGTGCATCCTACTTTGTCCTTTTGCATTTTCAACCTTGTAACTTGACATTTGTTAATGTTTCAACAGGTCTTGATATTTTATGTCATGTTACATACCAGGGGTACGAAGTTGGGGTGTCTACAGAGCCCCTCAACGATGGAGTCTATGGGTAACCCGCAGCTTACTGAGTAGATGAACATTGTTGATAAGAAACAGACTCTCCAATTTCGTTCAATCAATACGAGGGAGAGATACAACAGGTAGTAGTTATAATGCAACAGTTTATAATGCAAACCAAACCTCCATATCCTAGACTTTTTAAGTAAGTTATAGCAGGTTATCGTAGTTTTTAAGCATATATTCAAGATAAGTGCTCTGATGGTCGGACCTACTAATGCAGGCTGCCTACGTATTCCTTAATAAAGGAAATTAGAACAAACGTAGTTCGGCCAAGCCAGAACAAGCATGCTACAATGGTAACAAACAAATGTTGTGATGGTCGTGCCTACCGAAATAGGCTGCCTACGTATCCTTATCCAAGGAATCAGACCAAACGTAGTTCACCTCTTCCGGGGATCAAGTGCTGTAATGGAGACAAGTGTTATGCTGAAAGATAGTTGTAATATCCATTACAACCTAGTGAAAATAGCGCATATCAAAATGCAATACCCATTGCATCGCAACACAAAACGCAATATCCATTGCGTTGCCACGAAACAAAATGCAATATCCACAGAAAACAGATGCAATATCCATTGCATCGCAACACAAAACGCAATATCCATTGCGTCGAAACAAAACTTAATGCAATATCCATTGCATTAATACGGAAAACATATGCAATATCCATTGCATCACAACACAAAACGCAATATCCATTGCGTCGACACAAAACTAAATGCAATATCCATTGAATTAACATGGAAAACAGATGCAATATCCATTGCATCGCAACGCTAGATGCGATATCCATCGCATTTGCCAAAAAAAAGCGGATGCAATATCTATTGCATCGCAACGCTAGATGCGATATCCATCGCATTACTAAAAGACGGATGCAATATCCATTGCATCACAACGCTGAATGCGATATCCATCGCATAACCGAAAAGACGAATGTAATATCCATTACATCGCAACACTAAATGCGATATCCATCGCATTACTAAAAGACGGATGCAATATCCATTGCATCGCAACGCTGAATGCGATATCCATCGCATAACCGAAAAGACGGATGTAATATCCATTACATCGCAACGCTAGATGCGATATCCATCGCATTACCGAAAAGACGAATGTAATATCCATTGCATCGCAATGCTGAATGCGATATCCATCGCATCAACATGGAAAGACGGATGCAATATCCATTGCATCGTAATGCTAGATGCGATATCCATCGCATTACTAAAAGACGAAATGCCGCGATGTATGTGTTGCGGTATGAAATGTCTCCTCTGGAATGCTGCCTTCGTCGGATAACAAAACCTTTCCCTCTGATCCGGGGTTGTGTGCCCCTTAAAGGAAAGTTTTCCAACACAGCTATTGATGCACAGTAAAGGGGTAAAATACTTACCTTTTCTTACCTTGGTTTTGCCTTTGCGACTTCTGTTGCTGCTTGTGCGACTTCTGTCGCTGCTGCTACTTTTGTTGCACTTGCTATTTTTATGCTGCTCTTCTGTCCATTTGCCTGCTGATCTGATGGGGATATGGACTTTACTCTGCTGTCAACATGTGTTTTCCCCTAGCATAGGGTGATCGATGCAGATTTTTAAAACGAGCTTTCCTTATGTAGCTTTCGGTGATGATGCTGAGGACGTTCGGAGGTGATCCTTGGCGAGATATTGGCATAAAATTCATAGGCCGATGCGGCGGAAGGTCTGATAAGATGCAGTAGAAAGATGCAAGCATGCGAATGAAATTTTTCCCTTTCTCTTTAAAAACTTTTGAATGCGCATGTGTACCATCTGTTTCTTAAACATATTAAGACAGGATAAGGCAAGGTAATGGAAATGCAATGTGAGAGCTTGAGATGTGACTTTTAGTTGGCTTTGGAGTGTTATGAGTACAGGAGTTGATGGTGATATTTGAAATGAAGGTGAATGGAATGTTGGGTCAGTTTTCAGTCTTTTGACTAGTGCATCATTCAAAACAGGAATTCAACCGTGACTAGTGAGCCCTACTAATCAATGCCTTGGAGGAACCCTTTTTTTTTTCTTTTTTTTTTTGTTATTTTGTTTTTGCTTTAATTTAATTTTTAGGCTCTAACTTTTACCTAGGCTGCCCTTTCGGGTTTTCAACCTAGCAAGCTATTTACCTTGTAGGGAGCCAGTCTTTCGATGCATGCGAGGATGAGCTGCTTATTCTTGAGGGATCACGGCTTTGTAGCCTTTTCGCTCCTTCAGGCAGAGATGGAAATGACAGCTACCTCTGGAGACGGTGAGCCTTTGTGTATCCAATGAGTTTGGTGAGAGAAGCCCTAAGATGAATTTAATCAACCAAATTTTGTAACATGGGATGGCACATTTCTGAAGAGATTTACTGGAGACAGCCCCAGAAATACTCGATTGAGAGAGACTTTTGTGGGAGAGAGGAATGAGTATGCTCACAGAAAGTGGGACGACTCTAATGGACAAAAAAAGAGTCATGATCCAGAGTTTATCGCCTAGTATCACAGGTTTTATGGACCCTACTTAACATTTATCTTTTGATAATTTTATGTGTCTTTAGCAAGGAGTTCTGTCCTGGACCCAAATCATGTTATAACCGATTGAAACGGAGCTACAGGTGGCAACTGGGTTCGGGTATAGTGTTTAAGTATTTGGGATGGTTTAGCTTTTAGGGTTGAGGATTTGATTGGCCTCTGGTTCAAAGGTATTTTGGACTGTGGATTTGGTTATTTTAGGAAAGGCGATTGCAAAGCGATCATTGGCTGGCCTTTTAAGTTGTGGGTTTTGGATGAGAATTTGGTTTCTGGATCTGGTTGTAGGTATGGTTGCAAGGCCAGCTTTTGGATTTGGTTGCGGGTCGTGGGGTTGTTCAAGAGTGATTGATGTTTTTCCTTTGTTGCGAGAGAAAGACTTTGAGGACATTGCTCCAGAGAGGCGCCCCTTTTTTTTCTTTTGTTCTTTTTCTTTTTCTCTTTTTTTCTTTTTTTTTCTTGCAAGAGAGATTTCTCCCCTCTTTTTTTCTCTTTTTTTTTCTTGACTTCTTGGAGCAATTTTGGAGAGTGCTTGAAGAGATATTTGTCTTCTCTCTTTTGGGGTAAAAGGGTGGTTCCCTTTGATGGATGTATGTATATAAGGGTGAAACAGCCCCAGTTTTGGGAAGCTGGGTCGTAGGGATGGTTAGGCTTTGGCAAGTGGTGGATTTGTTCAGGTATTTGGAAGAGGTTGGGTGTATGGTTGGAAGCCCCTAGTGTGCCTTTTAATAGCTTGGCCGCAATGGGTCGAAGATGACCTTTTACCAAGACAGAAGGTTGCTTCATCGAACTTATATATTTTTAGTGGTTTGTGGGTCCATATTCTTGAAATGACTCATTACCAACTCGTGTAGTTTTATCATGTTTCTTCATGAGTTGACTCGTCATCATTTTTTTAACAGATATTTTGGCGATATGTGCTCAGAGATCAAGAAGAAAACTTGACAAACTAATATAGGAGAAGCAAGAATTTACCAGACTTGAATATAGATACCTTCGGAAAGCTTAATCTGAGGGCATGGTTGGACTTTTGAAATAACGGTGATCAAGTGGGTTCCTGAGCATACTCCTGCAACGATGGGCTGTGGACATCAATATGGGCTAAGAAAATACCCCTGGGGTTTGAAAGCCCCTAGTCCTGAATTGTTGCGTATGATCCTTGAGCTGCTTGGCTTTTCTGGATTTCTCAGCTTTCTAGACTGATCTGCTTTCTTGGTTGTCCCAGCTTTTCGAACTTTCTTTTCTTTTCTGGCTCCCTATCGGTCCTTCTTTTTTTTTCTTTTTTATTTTTTTTGCTTTTTGCTTTTTTACTCTTTTTATTTTTTTTGCTTTTTGCTTTTTTTTTTTTTTTTGAGGTGGTAGACCTTGACATCTCAAAGTAGGACTTGCTAGATTTCTTTTTGAATCAAGAATGATTGATGCACTTATCAACTAGTGATGGCAATTGAAAATAATGGTGAGGGGGGGGGGATTTCCTATCTTTACATGTTTTGGGAAACAAAAGACAACACATAGAAAAACCTCTCTTTTTTATTATAATCATTTCATTTTATTATCATTTTTTTGAAATGAGATGTAGTGATTACGTACCTCTGGATAGTCCTCTCAAGATAGCAAATGATAGTAGTCAAAAATTTTCAGCCCCTACAAAATTGTTAGTGGTACCAGAAAACAACAATGATCCCAAAATGTATGAAAAATCGACGCTGAGTTGAAAAGAGTTGTTCCCTGGAGATTTTATTTGACAAAAGGACATTCAAAGATACAAAGAGTCTTCGGAGGTGTATATACAAGGGTATTCTAGGGTATTTTCCACTTTTTACTAGAGACAATCATGGGTGCGGCTTTTCAATGATTTGGCCATCAATAAGATCTTGGATGGCACTTCGAGCTTATAACACTTATTAGTGGGATGGCCATCTGCTACGATGATACTCGCAATACGAGAGTGGTCCCATGTGTCGATAGCTTTGGAGGTCGATAATTTTCAGGGTTTCAAAACCCCTTGTGCCATTAAGCCTTGGAAAATCAGGGACATTGGGGCATTCAGTTCATCGTAATGCCTTCTTTTTGCTCGGTAGGGTCCTATGAGGTTTTTGTTGGCATTACTACCCCCTTCAACAGAGTTGGCAGATTTATTCGTCTCATATGACCATGGCACACTACTATATTTACCAGGTGGAATTCTTTCAACCACGTTGACTTCTTCCTAAGATTCTTCATCTGATTCAGAGTCACAGAGTGAAATTGGGGGTGTATGTGCATCAATCTCTAGGGATCCCGTACGTATTTCTTCATCAATACGGACTCCTATCTCCACTATTTCTTTAAAATTGCTATAGGGGAGATACCGCTTATGCTTCTAGGTAAATGGGTCGAGGTTTTTGATGAACATTCTGCATGATTCACTGGATCAGTCGTCCAAAGTCTCCGCGACTTTATCCTTCCATCTCGCGCAAATTGCGCTAATGTTTCATTTTCTTTTGGGTGCATGCCTCAAGTTCCTCGTTTATTTTCATGGTGGTATTATCTTTGTACCTTTCTAGGAACCCTTCAAATTATTTGGTCCCAAGTGCCCATGGTGCTATCATCTGCTAGCATTAACCATTGCTTAGCAGCCCCTATCAAGGTAAGGTAAAAATTGGAGGCCATGGCTTCGAAACTAGCCCCTTTTGATTGCATGCCAGTAGATTAAGATTTTAGGTGGGAGATAGGGCATCCAGTCCCGTCGAATTTTTCTATATCGGGCATTTTGAATTTTGAGGGTAATATTGTTGAAGGTTGCAATGCTAGTGCTCGCGTAGAAAATTCCCCTTTGTTGAGAAGTTTGAGCATCATGGTCTTCATATTCTCCATGTCGGCCACCATTTTGGTGGCTGGGGGAGTTGGTTGTTGGTATATACTGGCTGGATTAGGGAAGGCTGGACTAATTTCTGGCTGAGGTATCAGGTGAGGATTTTGGGCTGGGTATGGATTTTGGGCTGGATATGGATATTGGGTTGATGGGTTTTGGGCAGTATATGGATTTTGGGCTGGTGGATTTTGGGTAATATAGGGATTCTGGGCTGGTGGATTTTGGGCAGTATAAGGATTCTAGGCTTGTGGATTTTGGGCAATATAGGGATTCTGGGCTGGTGGGTTTTGGGCAGTATAGGGATTCTGGGTTGATAGATTTTGGGTAATATAGGGATTCTGGGCTGGTGGATTTTGGGCAGTATAGGGATTCTGGGTTGGTGGGGTTATTGGCGGTCTCAGCTGGGCGACCAGGATCATTGAAAGGTAAGTCTGTGGTAACTTGGTCTGGTGGGTTATAGCTTTTTGGGTCCATATGTGGGCTATTTTGGAGTGGGTTGATCATGGGAAAGGGATGGTCATTTGGGCTCTAGGGAATATTGGCTCTCGGGAGAGGATATGGACGATAGGACAGGTAAGGACTGATATTTGGGTAGTAGGGACTTGGTGGGGGATTTGGATTCGGGGTATTGGCAATATTTGGTGGGTTAGTGTTTGGCTGGGAAGTTGGGTTTAGAGGCACATGAGATGTTGATGCTTCCTGAAGGACTGTAGGGGAAGAGTTCACCTCACCACTAGGCTTTGGACCTTGCATAAGACTTGCTATTTAGCTTAGCAAGCGATCATGTCGTGCATCCATATTTTGGTCTAGCCACTACTGCATTGCCGAGCCTGAAAGGCATCATGTAGCCCGTATCTATACCCATAGCGATCGCTTCACTTTCGCCGCCATACCGCTTCGGATCTGTACTTTGAACCGATTCTACCCTTGTCCGATCGACATCGATACTCTCCTCTGTTTCGATTTCTACACTACTTTCCACTAACTGCCAAGCATTATCTCTCGCTTTTCCAAATTGCCAAGTTTCGAGGAAAATGGGTTTGGAGGTATCAGAAGGCTGGCTGAAGGCTTTATGGGTTTGGAGTACAGTGTGCCTTTTATTAGTATATTTTATTATTATTTATTTATGTTCCCTACAGTTGACCGGATAAGCACCTGTTTTATTTTGACGGTCTCAGGACTTTTCCTGGAAAAGTGGATTCTTTCTCCAGAATATAGGACCAACGTATTCCACCTGCCTTTCGACTCCCCAAGATCGGACTAATCTCAGGCGAAGGGCCTATACTCTTTCCAGGATCCACCATTCAAAATGGTCTAGGTCAAGCATCAAAGAATAATAAGTCAGCCCCTGCATATATTTTTTTTTATGCACACTTATTTATTTATTTATTTCATCATTTTCATTATTTTTTTTTGACTTCCGCATTTTTTTCTTCTAGTATACATGTATTTTTTATTTATTATTTTTTTTTTACAGGGGCTGATTCACGATTCAAAGATGCAAAAACCGGTCGGTCATTGAAGTGTCCTGAGAATCTATATGCATTCTAACGTTGACTTATGCAGGGGGTAGGCTGGCCATGGTGTAGGGTAATAGTTCGGAATATTCCTATATGCGTGCACGTGTGTGCGGTATCTAAAAAGTAGTAAAATATTTATTTATTTATAGATATATAAACAGAAAAATAAAAATATATATGGTCTGTCTTGCTTTTACGCGTGGATTTTCCCAGCTTTTTAGTTAGAGCGCAAACAAGCAAGCACATCACATTAAGAAATAGAAAGAAAAGTGGGGAATCTATCTATCCCTATTAATTACAAATTTGTCATATGTCTCCAAAATAAAATGGCAGAATGAATGCAAATATGTACAAATTGAACGGAATAATAAAAAGAACTAATAAATAGAAAGAAATAATAATACAGAGCCGAAAATAAAGCAAAAATAAAGTCCCGGCCCTTTTATTGTGTTACCCGGAATTTTTATTGTAAACATATATATATAATATATTTTTTATGAATTTTTTTTACTCCTTTTTCGAAAAAAAATTTAGATATATATTTTTTTTAAAAAAATTTAAATTGACCTGTAACAATTATCGGAACGAAACTGCTGCAAGATGGAGGATCATATCCACAAATATAGACACGGATGTATAGGAACACAATATTCAAATGCATAAATTAATATAATAAGCATACTTTAGCCAGAAACAAATAAAAACAAAAAAGTTATCTTTTACGAGTATAGCCCTCCATTTTATTTAAAATAAAACAAGTCCCCAGCAAAGTCGCCACTGTGGGTCGCCTGGCGTGCGCCCGCGCCCCGTGCGCCCTTGGATAAGGGTACGCGTCCGTGCGGATGCGGGACACCACTGCTCTCATTCCATCCTCCCTTGTTTAGGGGAAGACGAAATTAAAAGTACGAGAGGAGTGCTGTCTAAAAATAGCGCATTGGAATGCGCCTCGGTTGACTTTAGTGGATTTTTAATCCAATATGGGAACTTTGGGTTTCCCGCATCCAGTTATCCTTTTTTTAGGGGATACCAGGATATGAGAATGCATCACCCTTTCATTTCCATTTTCCCTTTTTTAGGGGAAAACGGGAAAGTGCAAAAAAGGATGTTGCGACGCCCCCACTATGGATTTTATAAAAATATTCTTATGACTCATTCTAAATCACTATGGGAGCTTTGGGTATCCCGCATCAAGTTATCCCTTTTTTAGGGGATACCAGGATATGGGAATACACCACCCTTTCATTCCTATTTTCCCTTTTTTAGGGGAAAACGGAAAAAAAACGGAAAAGTGCAAGAAAGGAATGCTACGAGGCCCCACTGGTTCCAAAAAGTTTTTAGAGTCGCCATCTTTATTTTAAGGCAAAAATAAAGCAAAACCAAAAAAATAAAAAATAAAAACCAGAGATTATGAAAAGGAGTTCGGAGGCTAAGTTACGAGTTGGGAAGGTGCTAGGCACCCAACTCGCCCTTTCGTTCTCAAAAATAGTTTTTGGCTAAAGTATGCTTATTTTTATATTTATTTAGCAAATAAACAAAGCATTAAAAAACAGGAAAATAAAACAAATACATCCGCGACTACATTATTTACGGACTTGCATTCGTTTCCTTACAATAATTACAAATATATTTAAAAATATTTGGCCATTATAACGGCTCTTTTACATAATATTTTCTAACTATATCCGGGCAGCACAACGACTTATAATTGCTACATTGGGCCGGATTTTAAATAATAACTTTATAAATAAAAAAACACCCTTAAAGGTTATTACCTTTTAGAGCGGGGTGTGCTCGCTCTGTCCTTCAGGGAGAGGGAGTCTTTTGTTGTTGTTGTTGTTGTTGTTGTTGTTGTTGTGATTCGGCCAGAATGACTGCTTATTTTTGGTGTTTTTGGCTCGCTCACTCGGGCAGAATGACGGCTTATTTATGGTTGTTTTGGCTCACTCACTCAGGCAGAATGACAGCTTATATGGGTTGGTTTTGGCCTTTTAAATCGGGCAGAGCAACTACTTTTTCCACGATTTTTGGACTGGGGAAGTAGGGTGGAAACCTAGCTGGGGGGCTAAGGCTCACGCTTATCGGTGGGTTTTAAGTTTGGAGGAGTTTTGGCAGGGTTTTGAGGCTTTGGGTGGATCACTCACTGTCTCTGTTCTTTCATCGTAACGAGATTGCAGAAAGCTTGAGGAAGGAATTCTGCTTCTGAAGGTCGACCCCGAGGCCTCTATTTATAGCCTGGGATGAGGACTCATCGGGGAATAAATTTTCCTCCTTCATGCTTCGCTGCCTTGTACAGACTGCGGGAGAAATGATACATTACAGCAAACTGTAGCAGTTGTGAGTGCACTGTAGCACTTTCCTGGCGCCACCCACACATGTTCCTGGTGCCACTCCCACACTTTTCATGGGTGGCGCCACTCTAGGCTTATTAGTTTCAAATTTGACACTTTGACCCCTGCACTCCATAGTTTTGCGCATCCTGCTTTGTCCTTTTGCATTTTCAACCCTGTAACTTGACATTTGTTAATGTTTCAACAGGTCTTGATATTTTATGTCATGTTACATACCAGGGGTATGAAATTGGGGTGTCTACACCTGCATCCTCTCCATGGGCATATGAGGTGTTGATTCTTATGTTAGATTTATATCTGTTCAGTACATTACATTAGTTTTATACTTCAGTGGCTAGTCGGGCTGCGTATCAATTAGCGTGGCAACTGTGTTTAGAACTCTTCCAAGTATAGTTTTTATAGGACTTTATAGGTTCAGCGGAAGACCTCTTCACAGCTTCACCGGAAGACACTGCCAACACTTACAACATGCACCTTGTGTCCACCGGCCTATCATGATGTGTCCTATCCTTCAATGATTAAATGGATCAGTTTAAATTTATCTCATCACTGTTTTGAATTTAAACTGAGACATTCCCTAACATATCAAGCCTGCCGAAAGCAGCTTTCCGAAAAGCAGGAAGACTTTTCGCCTCGCAGGGAAAAGGCATCGTCACCTACTTTCTGCAACAACTCTCAGATCTGACATCTAGATTGCCCACTTTTCGAAGATCTCAGAAATCATTCCATGCTCTAGATATCTGTGAAGACGAATTTCTTGAATGACAGCCGCATGCATTTAATGCATACATAAAAGAGCTGTTGAAACCTTCGTCTTCTCCAACGGATCCTTTTGACTGCACCTGCTATAAATACTGCCATTAAAGACTGGAGAGGGGATGCACTGTACAAAATCGATCGAACACTTTAAAAGATTGCTCTGAAACTCCTTAACTCCCAGTCTTACAACTCAGTGCATTAAAGAGATCCTCAACAGATCTAGAAGTCCTAGTCAACAACAAGAAGTTGTTCATCAACACTTATTGTTTTAACTTCTTGTTGTTTACATTCATTAACTATACTTCTGCACGAATTAAATATCTTGTATTTACAGATATTTAATTCCTTAGACCCCAAACACAAGTCAATATTTTGTACACGATCCATTCGGAATATTCTTTGTAATAGATTTAGTGGAAAACATAGTGCACTATTTAAATCCAAGGTTGACTGCCTTGGTGGTGGACGTAGCACTCTTTATAGTGTGAACCATCCCAAAATACTTGTGTTATTTCCTTACTATTTGTCTGCTATTTGAAATGTTTAGTACTTTGATTATCTTTATCCGTTTACAGCAGAACTTAAATAACTTGTAAAAGGACTACTGGTAGTCCTTATCGGCAGACCTGGATCAACTACCTTGAAGGTCTTCCGCTACTTCAATCTTTTCAATAGATTGCAAGTACCCTTCAAAGAATTTACTAAAAAGTTTTAAGTGTACAATAAGCTATTCAATCCCCCCTTCTAGCTCTGATGATTATATTAATTGCTTTACTGTCAAGCTCTACCAGTTTTCTGTCGGCCTCCTCTGTCCATTCGATTCTTCTTTAGGTACTACAAGCAGATTCCCGATGGAGGCTAGAAGATTTGGCTTCATTGGTACATTTTCACCTGCAGTAACGCATTTTCATAATCTGTTGTCAATAGAGTTCATAAATCTCATTTGAAAATTTTAGAATCCGTGCATGTTTCTTTTGATGAATATGACTTTTTAGAGCCTAGAAAGGCTCCGAATGTTGCTAATGATTCTGATAATCATGAGACAGGTACAAATAATGCATCTACTTCCACTCCTCATCAGAAAACGGCAACTGCAGACCCCTCCAGTACCGCTAATCCTCTACCAGTAGATGTAAACTATGCCGGTACCGATTCCAACTCTTCTGTTGACCCAGAACCCATCTCTTCTGTTTTACCCCAAGCACCTCTGCAGATCACTCATCCTTCTTGTTCACCAGAAAATGAAGGTTTTGAAGATCCTATCTCTTCTGAACCAGATTTTGGTGAATCTCCTTCTCAACCTACTCCGGAATTCTTAAGGGAAGAAACCACCAGAAGTGATCTTCCTCCAACCATTATTGAAACAAGAGATCATCCTATTTCTCAAATCATTGGTGATCTCAACACAGGAGTTCGTACAAGAAATAAAGTTCGAGAAGAGACTATGTTTGCATATGCATTCGTATCTGAACTCGAACCAAAGAAGATTGATGAAGCTATCGAAGATCATAACTGGATTGAAGCTATGCAAGAAGAGCTGAACCAGTTTGAAAGATGCAAGGTGTGGAGCTTAGTTCAAAGGCCGACTGATCATCCAGTTATCGGCACCAAATGGGTTTTCAGAAACAAAAGAGATGAAGATGGAAATGTCACCAGAAACAAAGCTAGACTGGTTGCTCAAGGCTACCGACAGGAAGAAGGAATTGACTTTGATGAAACTTTTGCTCCTGTTGCTAGACTAGAGGCAATCAGACTCTTTCTAGCTTATGTTTCGTTCATGGACTTCAAAGGGTATCAGATGGATGTAAAGAGTGCCTTTCTGAATGGTGATCTTCAAGAAATCGTATACGTGGAACGACCTCGAGGATTTGTCATTTCGGACAAAGCGGATCACGTCTACCGACTCAAGAAAGCTCTCTATGGCCTGAAGCAAGCTCCCAGAGCTTGGTATGAAACTCTATCCAAGTTCTTAATAGAACAAGGATTCGTGAGAGGAAGGATTGACATTACTTTATTCATCCTCAAGCACAAAGGCCATTCTCTTCTGGTACAAATCTATGTGGACGACATCATCTTTGGATCAACTAACCAAAGCATGTGTAAAAGATTCGAGAAGCTGATGCAAAGCAAGTTCGAGATGAGCATCATGGGTGAACTTACCTACTTTCTAGGACTGCAGATTCAACAGATCGACTTCTGACGGAATCTTCATCAGCCAAACCAAATATGCAAAGGAACTAATCAAGAAATTTGGTCTGGATTCAACTAAAGGATTCGAGACTCCAATGTCTACCGACTGCCATCTTGACAAAGATGAAAAGGGAAAGCAAGAGAACGTGACCAAGTACCGAGGAATCATAGGTTCACTTCTTCACCTTACTGCTAGTAGACCTGACATTATGTTTGTTGTTTGTGTTTGTGCAATATTTCAGGCAGATCCAAAGGAGTCACATTTGCTTGCTGCCAAACGTATCATCAGATATGTTTCATGAACAACAAATCTAGGCATCTGGTATTCCAAAAACAACAATTTCAATCTAGTTGGATACTCAGATGCGCATTATGCAAACAAAGTGAGTGAAGAAGTACCGATGGGACTTGTCAATTTCTTGGAAATAGACTTGTCTCATGGTCTTGCAAGAAACAAGGATCAGTTGTAAACTCAACCACAGAAGCTGAATACATTGCTGCAAGCAGTTGTTGCTCTCAACTCCTGTGGATGAAGCAACAACTAGTGGACTACAACATCAAGACTCCAAATTGTCCAATTATGTGTGACAACACATTAGCAATTTCAGTCTCCAAAAATCCAGTGATGCACTCCAAGACAATCTCCACCATCATCGGCGTGCACTTCAGTGGAGCACTTGAAGCAACCATTCTTTGAGGTACATGCACGGGAAGCAATGAGGGAGTTGATACCTGAGAGAACCACAAGGGAAAATGCTCGAAATCTCTTCCCTCGGACGGGCGCCTTACGCACAAGCCACCTTATTGACAAAGGGCTTCTATTCAAGAGTGGTGCTCATGACATGTTCACGACACAACATATCAACTTGACCAGTGTCGTATTCCTTCAGCTCCGTCTCGACTGGGGGGCCATCATTTTCAACAAATTAAAGCAGTGGGTAGAGAAAGCGAAGAACAACCCCACTTGCAAACGCCCCTTCGTAAGGCTAATCAATGCCTTGCTCAGAGACACCTTGGAAATCAACTCTTCCTTGAAGGAAGATGAGCTAATAGTGGTCGCAAAGGAGAAACAACTAACAGCCTCGTTCTTCAGTAAATACACTGAGTACGAGAACAAGCGAAGGCTGCAGAAGGGTCTTCCGCCGGTCACCCTTGACAAGGTTACTAAGCCACTACCGATCATCGTCACTCGCTTCAACATGGAAGCCTATGACGCGGCCAGCAAGACATTCAAGAAGGCTTCATCAAAATTTGATGAACAAATTGCCTCCACCATCCATCAACAGGCAAAAGACCTGGAAGATGAGGCAGAGCAGCTGCTAAGGGCCAAGATGAAAGGCAAAGGCAAGAAGACAAGGCCGGAAAATGTAACTCCAACTGAAGAGGAGCAGGCCAAATGGATTAGGAAAGAGATGAAGGAAGGCCAAAAGGACCAGCCTCTAGCCAGACCAATTCCTTCACCTTCCCCAGCCCAAACTTCACAAGCCCAGCCATCCTCTCAAACTCACCAAACTTCTTCTTCCCAGCCATCTACTCAAACTAGTCAACCACCCTCACCCTCTCCTGCACCCACTCCTAAACCAAAACGAAGGCGACTTCGAAAACCTTCGAGGACCAATCACCAGCAGACACTCCTGCCACTACCGATGAAGCAGCTGAGTCTCCTATTCAGCCGCTAAGGAAGAAAAGGAGATCTGCCGGTACCAAGCCCTCTACCGCCAGCCAACCAACTACCGACGCCCAACCAACTACCTCTAGCCAACCCTCTACCGCCACACGTACCCAACAACCTATTCCTCCTGAGTCATCTACTCAGAGGAATTCACACCTCCGGAGGAGCCTATCCCTCAGGAGGAGCCTCAAACTCAGGAGGAGCCAACCAGAACCCCCACTCCTCCTCCTCCTTCACCCTTCAACTACTCACCTGACCCTTCTACCCCTTCCTCACCTCACCAATCCCAATCAACTTCATCAACCACACCACAACCAACTCCAATCCCTCCCACAAAGCCAATAGACTCTGCTGCTGCCAAGTTCCTTTTCGAACTTTCTTCAGTAGCAGAGCTATTCACCCCTAACCAACAACCTCCTCAACCTACCCTTCGCAAACCAAAATCCCTCTTCTACCCTGCCCCTTCTTTTTGGTTCTCTACCGACCCCTTACCCGAATCCTCCCACATCAGTGAAAATTCTGACACTGATATGGAGTTGGATTCCCCACCAACCCCTCCTCCCCCTCCACCTCAAACCATATCTTCTTCTACCTCCACGTCCGACTCTTCCTCTTCCGACTCCTTCCCTCCTCGACCACAACAACCCTTCCGGCCAGTATCTACGTAAGCAGCTATTCACATTGGCCAAGCAATAACGTCTACTCAGCCGGCCAATGATGAAATTTTGTCAAGGCTGGACGCCATATACGAAAGACTAGGCGCTCTCACTAGCATCACTACCGCTACCACTGAGATAGCCACTGATGCGTCCAAAGCCAATGATCGTACTGCAGCTCTTCTTCGACAATTTCAAGAGGATGTATGGACTCGTTTTGGACAGATGCGACACGAATTCACAGACGTCAAGATCAATGTTGAAGCTCAACGAGACGAATGTGTACGTATCTGCTCCTCCCTCTTCTACGAGTTATTCCATGCCATCACTCTCCATCTCGGCAATGGCCGCCCTCTGGTTCTAGAGCTCAACAACCTTGCTCGCGACTCTGCTCACAACATTATGAATGCCCATCGTGATCGTGATCTGGCCATCACGGAGGAGAAGCAAATGAGATCAATCAACCGAATGCTGATAGAAGAGAACAGTCGCCTTCGTGAAGAACTCGACTACCGCTCTCGTTCCACCAGACCTCCTACTGATGCAGATGACGAGTACGTACGCAGAATGGAAGAGCTTGTGACGACCCGACCCGGATCCCAATACGAGATCCCAAGGTCGTGCCATCAGACAAGCTAAGGGAGACGCATAAGCACTGCTAAGCATAATGGTGCGAGTCAAAAGACGAGCCAACAAGCTCAAGACAAGAAGACATAGCCATAACGGCGAAACAGATAACAAAACTAAAACCTGCGGAAGCAAAACCACAATGGGACCCGAGCTAACAAGCTCCTAAATATAAACAACCAAAGAGATAGTAAATCTCTCGGCCCAAAAATTTGACGCACGTGACGCAACATTAGACACGCGCCACAAACCATCGGCAACCAAGGCCGGCAACTATCAAAATCCCAACCTGATAAACAACACTCAACGGCTATAACTTGCCGGAGGAACAATTCAACTACAACAATAATATCAATGCTAAACCACCAACCAAGATCTCACGACTAAAACTGTCAGAGGTAGGAACAATAATAATACAAACTAGAATAAACGAGCCACACATGCTCGAAATGACAACGGGAATAAATTCTAAAGATACAAAGGCTCGGCTATACAACCGGCTCCCAAATACACAACCATAACATACTACTACAATCTACCCAAGTAAAGTCTACATAACTTTACATTCGAGCCTCACAAATAAATAACAACATTAATAATAAATTAACTCCAAGCTTATGACTTGGAAGACCACCGCTAGAAATCGTTATCGAAGCCATACTAACGGGATCACCGCACACTAGGGAAAAACAATCACACGGAGTGAGTCATAATGACCAAAGAAGTTTCTAAATGCAACTAAATGGCATATTATGTCATGGCATGGCATAATGTGCAATCATATAAAATCATGGTATCATGCTAGTATACCAACAAGAAACATGTACTTAATCTTTAAAGCACATAAACTCACATAAATCATGTAGCATAAGATCTTTCATATAAATGCTCATAAATAAACATGTGTAACAAGAAAGCGTAAATCGAACGCTATACAATCAAATCCTGGGTTCAAAACCCAACCAACTTACCATGAGATCAAATCTCAAACCAAGATCCGGGCTCAATACCCAATCAATCATACCTCGGGTTTCGTCCCCAAATAATCACAACTCACAGGTTTCCCTTAATGAGTACTGCGTTACATTCATCCATCTCCGGATGAGAAATGGGAGCTCGAAGTAGGCTAGATGGCTCTCTCTCGAGACCACATCCCACTATTGGCCAAATAGTGAGGAGAAAAAGGACCCAATGCAACGATTCATAGCGATTGTTTCCAAAGACTATGAATCGTCCCATTGCCGACACAACAACCAAACCCGCCAGCTGGACTTTAAACCAAACGATCAAGTAGATATTTACTTGCATAAACCAATGAGACCAAGTTCATTATTATCGGGCTCATTAAATCATGTAGGACATAATGCTCTACAAAAATCTCATCAACCATGCACATAATTGCATATAAACAAGTAGGGCATAATGCTCCACGAAATACCATAATCCATGCACATATTTGCATATAATCAAGTAGGACATAATGCTCTACCAAATACCATGAACAATGCATATATTTGCATATAACCACTGTGTTCAACTAACTTACAAGTTTAGTTCAAAACTACATATTGAGGTACTCATTATTCCTCAAGTCATCAACCAAGTCAAATATAGCATACAAGCTTAATAAAATATAATGTGAGGTCTTCCATAATCCTCAACTCAAATCAAACCAAAGACTACTACGCTAGTCTCAAAATATCCACAATTCAAGACTTATTATTTTAGTCTTGATTTTAAGTACACCGGACTCAATCATAGTCCTAATCGTCACACATGATCGATAACACCAACCCCATACTCAAAAACATCATGACTACTCCGTAGTCACTTTCTCACAAGTGCTTTTATAAGCACGTAACCAAAATCCTTAAGGAGATAATTCTTTCTTAATCTTCTCTTAAATATTCTCGTGACCATACGTGGGTCTCTATTGTCCCATGCTCTAACAAGCATGCCCAAGATATATTTCTAATAAGTTTCCACGACATAAGTGTCTCAATTAGACACAAACCAAAAACCCGGTGCGCACAAACATAACTCAATCGAACCCAAACATTGTAGGGTTTCAACCCAAGGCTCTTTATCATTTTATTAGCCTTATAACGACTCCGTTGAGTCTTACTAACACATTTCATTCTTTATGTGTTTTATAAATCTACACCGTAATAATTCATTAAAGTCTACAACCAAATCCCAATAGTCATTCGGGCTTAGTTCTCAAGACTAAAAATCCATAAAGCCATCGTAATTATAATTCCATATAAAGTTTGTAGACTATGCATTCCTCAACATTAATCAAACAAAATCCAATCGTCAGAGGATTTCAACCAAGTTCGCTTAGCTCATTATCGAACTTATAATGACTCCGTGGAGTCCAATCTACCCTTTCCAAAATTTAGGCATAGAAGCCATGGGTCTCAATACCCCCTATATTCATAACTATCAACATTAGTCATCATCCCGAGTTCATTGAACTCACATAAACCCAACGAAACATTTATCAATGTAACATAGAACAAATTCATCAATTTGCACATAACTTCATTTAGTTCACTTTACCAAATCAGATTCTCCAAAATATGATTTAATCACACAACATAGTCTAATATACTCTACTAGACATATATAACATAACAATCAAGCTTACAACTATAATTTATAAGCCAAGTCATAATTTGGGTAAAATCCCCTTCCAAGAATCTCTACCAAATCAAACTCAATACTCATGGATAATTCACATAGCGAAGTTTAATAGACCATTTAGCATATGAATTTCATACTAATCAAGGTCTCACATAGGTTCAACCAACTATATCAACATTGGAAAACCTAGGGTTCATGGCATCTCTAGCAACCCTAGAAATTGCATCCATTGACCTCACTTAGCAAGAATGATTGTTTCCCTAGGGTCAATGGAGCCAAAAGAAGGAGAAAGAGGGGTAGAAACTTACCTTATCTCAGCCCCTAACAGCTGCAAATTCCGAATTTCAAGAGGTGAGCTTGTTCTTCTCAACCTTCACTTCAATCTCGCGGTGTAGCTTGGGGAAGGAAGAACCCTAGCCATGGCCTCCCAAGATCAAACCCTTCAAGCCCTAGAAATCGCCTCCCTCACAGCTCTCTCACGTTTTTGAGGTCTGCTCGCAGAAGATGGGAGATAGAAGTCGTATTCTATGCGGCTGATGTGTTAGAGAATAAATTGGGTTTGGTTTATATAGGTGGGATTATCTCTCCCTAATTAACCCACTAATCCACCTCCAAAACTCTAATAAGTGATTAGGACACGTCTTAAGTTAAGTAGGAGGGTTTAGGTTTAGTTTAGATTGGGTTTGGGTGGGTATAAGTTGGACAATATGTCAAATTTTCACCAAAATTCCGAAACAGCAATTCAGGGACCAATGCGGTCGCATGCCTTCTAAGTGATGCGAGCGCATCACTCCTTCCTACACTATACACTCCTTTGTTGATTCCTTGCTCGGTTTCGGTCGCTCCCGCATGCATCCTCGAGCCTTAAAGCTTCAAAATGGCTCACAATTGAACCCTTAAAGTCCTCAAACATTAAACTAATCCATCCAAGTCTCAAACCAATTTTAAAGTAGGTCTAAACTCCCATAAACAACACCGAAACAACCCAGGGGCAAAACCGAGCAAAGGCGTAACAAATTGCTATCAAAGCGTCGAATGAAACCTGGCAGAAAGGGTATTAACCCACGATTATAAATTTTAAGGGCTAAAAAATAGGCCTGAATGCCTCTTAGATGATGAACAACAGATAGGGGAAATAAGTTCCTGAAAGACGAGACGATTGCCCGGCTAAGTCTCAAACTACGCGAAAAGGAGAATTGCTATTCTCGAGGCGTCAAAACTTCACGAGACTTATGGGATGCATCCAATTAGAATTCTAACACCTCTAAACATGTTATTTAATCATCATGTAAAGATCTAGGACCAAATTGAGGTCAGGAACACAAAACCGGAATAAACTCTCAATCGCGTCGCATTTCGACTATCGTCGGGTTACGACTTTTGACTTTAACAAGTCAACAACTATATGACATCTCTTAAAAGTGTTTTAGTATTAATGTGGTCTCTCACACACATTTAGACTCTCTCACGACCAAACGAGCAATCAACCAAATAAGAAATGCGAGCATTGCATGCAATTCAAGCTAACCGGGAATCGGGATCTTACAGAGCTAGAGAGAGAACGAAGGGAAAAGGAAGCTGCAGACAAAGGTAAAGGGAAAAGACCTTGGTAGATTTGTAGCTTTTCCTCCCTTTACCTTTGTATTTATCTTACATTTTGAAAACTCTGTAATATGTAAACATCTTGTTTATAATACAGAAGATTATCTGTTTTTCAAAATTGTCTTGTTTAAATTCTCGTCACTTTATTTTCTATATTTGCTCAGAATTTAAACACTCAGTTTAAATTTATATTTGAACCGTTTTTACCTACTGATCTGTGTGTTATTCTATGATTTCCTTATTTTTTATGCACTTAGATTAGTCCTTATACTTGAGGTGTTCTTCTGTTTGATAGAGGCATGTCTTCCGCTACTATATATATAAATCTCTAAAGACATGCTATTATTTATCACATAGTCAGTTATAGCTCTCATTTGTAGTAATGATGACCAGATATAAATAGGAGGATATTGTTGATTCTTATGTTAGATTTATATATGTTCAGTACATTACATTAGTTTTATACTTCAGTGGCTAATCGGGCTGCGTATCGATTAGCGTGACAACTGTGTATAGAACTTTGCAAAGTATAGTTTTATAGGACTTTACTGAGGTTCGGCGGAAGACCTCTTCACAGCTTCACTGGAAGACACCTTTCAACACTTACAACGGACCTTGTGTCCCTCGACCTATCATGATGTGTCCTATCCTTTAATGATTAAATGGATCGGTTTAAATTTATCTCATCACTTTGTTTGAATTTAAGCGAGACATTCTAACATATCAAGCCGCCGAAAGCGACTTTTCAGAAAAAGCAGGGAAGACTTTTCGCTGAGCGATGAAAGCGAAGGAAAAGCGGGAAAAGGCATCGCTTACTTATCGCAACAACTCTCAGATCTGACATCTAGATTGCCCACTTTTCGAAGATCTCAGAAATCATTCCCTGCTCTAGATATCTGTGAAGATGAATTTCTTGACTGACAACCCCATGCATTTAATGCATACATAAAAGAGCTGTTGAAACCTTCGTCTTCTCCAATGGATCTTTTGATTTGCACTGCTATAAATCTGCCATTAAAGGCGGAGAGGATGCAGCATGCTGAATCGATCGAACACTTTAAAAGATTGCTCGAAACTCCTTAACTCCAAGTCTTACAACTCGGTGCATTAAAGTGATCCTCAACAGATCTAGAAGTCCTAGTCAACAACAAGAAGTTCATCAACACTTATTGTTTTAACTTCTTGTTGTTTACATTCATTAACTATATAGCACTTGCAATTAAATATCTTGTATTTACAAATATTTAATTCCTTAGACCCCAAACACAAGTCAATATTTTGTACACGATCCATTAGGAATATTCTTTGTAATAGATTTAGTGGAAAACATAGTGCACTATTTAAATCCAAAGGTTGACTGCCTTGGTGGTGGACGTAGCACTCTTTATAGTGTGAACCATCCCAAAATACTTGTGTTATTTCCTTACTGTTTGTCTGCTATATGAACTATTTAGTACTTTGATTATCTTTATCCATTTACAGCAGAACTTAAGTAACTTGTAAAAGGTCTACCGGTAGTCCTTATCGGCAGACCTGGATCAACTACCTTGAAGGTCTTCCGCTACTTCAATCTTTTCAATAGATTGCAAGTACCCTTCAAAGAATTTACTAAAAAGTTTTAAGTGTACAATAAGCTATTCAACCCCCCCCCTTCTAGCTTATTATTGTGCCCATTGGGACCCACATGAGGCATCTTATGTCAACAAAAGAAGCGAGCAAGTTCGAAGAAAGCTGCGATTGGTCATCAATTACCAGCCTCTCAACCACTTCTTGGCAGATGACAAGTTCCCTCTTCCATAGAAGAAATCCATGTTCCAATCCCTATCCGACACAAAGCTTCTCTCAAAATTCGATCTCAAGTCGGGTTTTTGGGAACTAGGAATTGCGCCTGAAGATAGACCAAAGACAGCGTTCTACATCCCTGATCATCACTACTAGTGGAAAGTTATGCCCTTTGGTTTAAAAAATGCCCCATCCGCCTTTCAAAAGGCAATGGTAACAATTTTTTAACCAATCCTTTCTAATACCCTGGTGTATATTGATGATATATACTACTCTTCTCCCCTGATGATGATTCCCATGTAGCCCTACTCCCCCAGTTCCATTCCCTGGTGACTCGGTACGGTATCATGCTCTCAGAAAAGAAAATGGAAGTCGGAGTTTCACCCATTGATTTTCTAGGGATGAAGATATCTAACGGTTCATACCAGCCTCAGCCCCACATTGCTCAAGAACTGCACCGATTCCCAGATGTTCTATCTTCGCAAAAGAAAATTAAGCAGTTCCTTGGACTAGTCAACTATATGGCAGACTTTTTACCAAAATATCTGCTCATACAGTATGGCTGTTCCCTATGCTGAAAAAGGATCCTCCTCCTTGGACTAGAAGACAAACTGAAGCTGTCAAATAAATCAAACAGCTGGCAAGCACCATGCCCCCTTTAAAGATTCCCACTTCGTTAGAAAAAATAATCATTCAGACAAACGCAAGCGACGATTATTGGGCAGCGGTCCTACTTGTCTAAAGTGAAGACAATCAAAGAAAAATATGTGGATACAAGAGTGGTACTTTCAAGCCATCTGAACAGCACTACCATTCAACATTCAAGAAATCCTTGCAATCAAAAGGGGAATCGAAAAATTCCAATTCCATCTAATTTGGCACGATTTTCAAATCGAGATGGATATGTCCTCTTTCCCCCGCATGCTCCAATTCAAGCGAAAAATCCTCCCTTAGGAACAACTTTTAAGATGGGCAAATTGGTTCTCCAAGTGGAAATTCACTGTCAAGCATATCAAAGGAACAGCAAATGTGCTTGCAGATTTTCTCTCAAGGCCAAACGATTATAAAAAGGTATGCAAAATTTCCAAAGAAACCAACCTTGACAACAACATTATTTCGATGGTGTTCCCCATCAGTGAAGCCCCTTCTTCCTCCTCAAACCCTAAAACACCAGGTTTAATCCCTGTCCTTTCTCTCCCTGGTGAAATAACAGAAGCCATTGCAGACATAGCACTCAAGCAAAGGGCCGCACCAAACTACCAAAACTTCCTCACCATCCTTCTCCACCCTCATGGTCTCTTCAGGAAAGGGCTTAAGTTCCATCCAGATTATCCTTTCCTAACCCTATTCCATATCCATGACCTGTTCAGATTCCCTAAAGAGGCTTTATGTTTCTTTTGGTATTTGTTTGAAACATTTACCATCGGAATCTCGTTCAAATCTGTCAAGCTCCTCTCTTATCTCTTGGAAGCGTGTTTGTTTGCCCGAAGAAGAGGGGGGTCTGGGGATCCGGCAGTTGCAACAGGTTATGGATGCGTTACACGTAAAATTGGCATGGCGGGTTCTAAACAAGCAAGGCTTATAGGCTCGTTTCTGTGTTAGTAAATATGGTTTGGACAATTTTCATGGTCCTCGGTATGTCACTCCGTCATGGAAAGCCATCATGACTCAGCTTTCTTTGGTTCAAAATGTTAGTCGGTGGATAATTGGCAAAGGCGGTTCGTTTTGGACGGATAATTGGTGCGGAGCCATTCTAAGCGGGCGCTTCACGTGGATAAATCTTTGTCGGTTGCAAATCTGATGACTCAATTGGCTGAGTTCATTCCGTTAATACCCACAGAATATCGTGACATGGTTCGAGGGAAATTACTTGTAGACACAAGTCGGATAGGTTGATATGCGAGTTCACAACCTCGGGTGATTTCAAGGCTAAAGATTTTTGGAAATATCATCGCATCGGTCGGCGGTGAGATGGGCTCATATTATTTGGCAAGCGTGGATCCCTTTGAAGGTAAGTTGCTTTTTATGGAAGTTATTCCACAATGCTCTTCTGTCGATTCAAATATTCAAGCAATATTTCGTTTGTCTCTGTTGTATTTCTTTGTGGTACTCAACGATTCTAAAGCATTTACATCTTTTTGTGAATTCGAAAATGGTGTTAGTATATGGACCAAGTTTCTTTGGATGCTTCAACCTTCCCATGCATTATTCTAATGGATCATCGTTTCTTTGTTTGGTCATCGGTTTCTCTCCGATCTCGGTGGGAGCGACAACAATGTTCGCTTTCTTTGCATACTCTTCTTTGGGAGATATGGAAGTCTCATTGTGTTGCCACCTTTGATGGCAAACAAATGGTGGGGGATCAAATAGAGGCTCGGATTCTAGGCGATTGTGCGTGATGTTCTTAATGGTTTTGTGCCTAAGTCTCTCGGTAATAGGGCTGCCTAGTAGCTATGCAATCTCTTCATTTACATCGGGTCAGAGAGTTCCCATGCGGAATGGTAAGTGGGTGAGGTGGTCGGTCTAGGCAAATGGTTATAAGCTTAACACGGATGGCTCGGCAAAGGATGGTAGGTGTACGGTGGTGGAGTTATTAGGAACTCCACGACGGCGATTTATTTGTGCTTTCTCTAGCGATTATGGCCTTGGTACCAATATGAGAGCAAATTTTGCTCGAGAGGGGCTTCGACTTTGCAGATCCCATGTTAGCTTCGATGGTAGTAGAGTCCATTCATTGGCAGGCGTTAATGTTCTTTATGCAGGGCATCGGGATCCATGGCGGTATGTTTATATGCTTCGGGATTGTCGAAGGCTTTTAGGTGAGTTCATGTTACAGCATGTCTTCAGGGAGCAGAATAGAGTGGCAGATAGATTGGCCGCTTCAGCGCATGAGCATGGGAGTCAGATAGTTTACTCAGATCTTCGGTCTTTGCCTTTGGATGTTAAGCGGGCTTTAGCTTTTGATTCATATGGTATGTATAGTTTTAGAAAATAGTTGGCTCTGTCTTGCTGTTTGGTATGTATTTATTTTCGAGTCGGCTCCTTTGTCCCCATGATAAGGGTTAAATTTGGTTGTCCCCCTCATGTTTGTTCTATTTTTTCATTTTAATAAAATGCTGCAGGGTGCCGCCCCTGTTTCCTAAAAAAAAAAAAACAAAAAAAAAACAATATCCCTCCTCATTCCCGCAACTTGTCCAAACTATTCCAATGGTTCCTTCCAGCTCACCAATGGACACAGCAGCTCTCTTCCTGTCGAAAACCGTATGTGACCATAATATTCCGAAGACCACGCTCATATCTCCCTCCCTCAACCATCAGAAATCAAGGACAGTCATTTGTCTATCATGCTCCCATGGCATTAATATTTGACTGGTCTGATATTAATCTAGTAGGGACCACTTGTGCAATGCATGACTTTGAACTGTTCATGAACACAAAGAGAGCTCTCACTCGAGCCAACATGATCAATCCCTAGACCATTACTTCTCATATCATATTAAAAGAACAGTCCTGGACAGATGACCACCCCGTAGCATCCAAATGGATCGACGCACTCAATCAATGGGTTGAATCAGTGGATACTGAGAATCATAGTTTTGATGATAACTATGATGGGTCTTACCCAGATCCATACGAAGATGATCCATCCCATCTGGATTCCCGTTGGTAGTCGTCATCACTTGTATAATTATTACTTTTGTCGTTTCTGCTTTTGTCATCATTTAATTATTGCTTGTATTATTGCCCTTTGACGTCATCGCTTACGTCATTGTGCTTTATTGTGTGTATTATTGCTCTTTGACGTCATCGCTTACGTCATCGCGCATTATAGTTTGTATTATTGCTCTTTGATGTCATCACTTACGTCATTGTGCGTTATTAGGTTGGATTATTGGTTGTAATAGTTGTATCCTGAGCCCTATATAAAGGGCCTTAATCTTTCATTTGTAAGAAGATGAAGTGAAGAAAGAAATAAATAGTATAAGTGTTCTCTCTATATCTCTCTCTCCCTCTCTCTCTCTCTAAGTGTTCTCTTCCCTCCGTCTTCTCTCATCTTCTCTTATGTTCTTGTGTTCTTATAGGTCTTCTATGTATCTCATAGTGAGACAGAGTGGTTGCACAGTCTGACACATCACTATCGCAGGAAATTGCAGACACCCCAATTTCGTAAGTGTACGATATAATGTCCTACAACAATCACAGACATATAATTTATAAAACAATTGGACAAACAAACATTACTTTCCGTTAGAGTTATAGGTAATTGGACTTAACAGGCGTTAAATATTCAAACAAAACAAAACAAACATGAAGAAATTCCAAAATTAGTAGTAAAACCCACATGGAGCCGCTCCACCTTGCTTGGAGCCGCTCCACCTTGCTTGGAGCCGCTCCATGCTCCTTGCTCTTCTCCAAGCAGGCCAAACACTGTCATTTCCTCAGCCGCTTCGTGCATCTTCGCGCTGTTGCGTTCCTAGGCCTCCACCTGGCGCCATGCAGCCTCAACATCGCCTAGAAAAGGAGGCCTATAGCCTTTTCATTGGGCACCAAACACCCACTCAACAACGATCAACATACAACACACTCTCGCACACACGCATTCTCGAAGGCTTTTCTACCGAAGAAGCCAAAGAAGAAGAAAGCCTTCTCACTTGCACCCCGCTGCGAGCCCTCCAAAGATCCAGTCTTCGGCACCTCGGCAAGCTGATCACACACCACAACACACCACAATACACCATAACACATACACACACAACAAGAAGAAAGACTTCTGATGAATGTGTTTTATGCACATTTATTGGGTATTATTCCGGCTTAAATTATGCTATTTCTCAGGGTTTTTGTTGTCTAATATATGTTTTAGTGTTGTTTTATAGTTTCAGGGACTTTTGGAATAATTGTGCAAAATTTAAGCACTTGAAGTTAAAAAGCTGAAAACTTGAAGTGAAAAAGCTGAAAATCAGTAATTACAAACCAAAATCAGCCGTCCTCTTTTCCATTTAGGAAAAGAGTGGGCCGGCCTTTATCCTCCATTAGTCCTATTTGAATTTTTTTTAGTGTTGTAATTGTATTGTATCTCCTTTTCCTTCTTGTAGTAGGATTAATTAGGTATAAATAAATCCATTTAGGTTAGAAAAAAGTGAGAGAGAAGTTATGTATTATTTTTCTTTGTCTATGAAGAAAGATTCTTCAAAAATGGTTCAAGGTTTTGTACTTTCAATTATGGGGAATTAACTCCATAATCTAGGAATTTGAGGTAACTTGTATCGAATCTTTTGTTCTATATTAATTTATTATTCAATCAAATCTTGTTGATCACAGTGTTTATCAATCTCTTTACTATCTAGCTTTGACCAAATCAATTGAATCACAAGTAGTAAAGACCTAGAGGTGCGGATAGCTGCACGGCCAAATGCATATGTTGTACACTGGCTCACAATTGTGATAAATTGACCTTATCGATGCACGAGAGTGATAAGTTAGGGTCAGGTTCATATATATGATCATAAGTGACATATAGGAAATTTATGTGTTCTTGTTCTTAAGGGTATAGATTCGGATGAATTATTTAGGATGAAGATTGAATTATGATTTGGTGACCTATAGCAATCTTTCGTGAACGAACCCAAGATTAATTGGTTGATACATTAGACAAAAGAGCAATAGAGTAGATACAAGTGAATCCTAATTCCTAGGTCTTTTACAAATCTTGATTTATCTCATATTTATCATGCTTTGTTAATTATATTATTTTATTTCTTTCTAGTTAATTTAATTTATAAAAACGAAAAAAAAACCCCATTAGTTATTAATTGCTTTATTTTGTTGAATTTACTTTAATCAAATCCAAATCTCTGTGGCTCGACCCTTGTTTTCCATAACTATTCTACATTAGTCTTGTGCACTTGCAAAGTATAAATTTAAGACACATCATGTTTTTGCCGCCGTTGCCAGGGATTTGTTATTTTGATTTAGTTAATTTAGCTATTTATTTTATTTTATTTTATTTATTTTCATGTTTCTTAAAAAATTAAAATAAAAATATTATTCGAAAAATTTTAAAAAATAAAAAATAAATAATTATATATACAATTTTTTTTAAAAATGGCTATCAATAATTATTCTACTTTCTCCTTTTTGAACTATAATCGCATTGACACATGTGAACAACTTGAAATTAGACGTCAAATAGAACTTTTACAAGGTGAAGAAGAGACGCGTCAGCGTAGGGAGGTGTTGTTTCTCATTTGTATTTTGATTTATATTTGTTCATACATTACATTAGTTATATACATTAGTGGTTAATTGGACTGCGTATCAATTAGCGTGACAAATGTGTATAAAACTTTGCCATAGAATAGTTCTTTTTATAGGCTTCACAGGTTCAGCAGAAGACTTCAGCAAAGCTTCACCGGAAGACATCATTCAGCATCCAGCGGTAGACCTTTGAAAGAACGTGATAGCACGGATTCTCAAAAGAGACCAATGTGATTACCAATGTAGCTGTGATTGTAGCTACAATGGGAATCACAATGAATCAGCAAATAATAGCAGCGGAAGATTGATTTTGTCACAAAGACCAAACAAGAAGATTGAACTCAAGTTTTTACCAAAAACAATCTACAAGTTTAATACTTGTAAACCAAGACTCAAGGCCACACAAATTTCACTAAAAATAATAATGTTTTACACGGAAAATCTTAGTGAAATCACTAGCAAAAATTCTCACAAGACAATGAATCTTGGAGAACAAATAACCCACATAAAACAGTTAAATAAAACGTGGGAAGAAAACAAACTCAGCCTCCACAAAACAGGAAGCACAAAACAGTTTTTCCAGAAAACTGATGTTACTGTCAATGTTGCAACATTGACAGCCTTCAGCGTATGAATAATCTTCTGTCCTGGAAAACTGGTTCTGTATTTTATGCCTTCTGCTCTCAGATGTCTTGCCTTGATTCTATCTCTCGAGCTCTCTACGAAAACCCGTACTCCAGTCCTCAATATATACAGGCGATGACCTACACGTCTCACAAAGGAAACCAAATACTACAAGGAAAATGGTTAGTCAATAAGGAAATAAACAACAACTTACCAATTTTGTAAGATTTTGTTACCAAATATGATGAAGATCAAGAGACTTAGTTTGACTAGGATTTTTCCAAGATTTAGTTACTTAATATGGTGAAGCCAAAATCTATAAAAGGATTTTGCTACCAAAAATAAATAAACTAAATCTAACACAATATACTAAGTCCTAAATTAACACAAACAAATCTAAAAACCTATTTTGACCAAGAAAGGTGAAAACAAGTAAAAATAAGCCTTGCCTATTTTACCCTTACAATCCCATTTGTTGAACATTTCTGGTCAAATCCAAACCAAGTGTTTCCAATACCAGCATATGATTTCCTGCAAAGGTTAGAGATGATAAACCAAATAACCACCCCCTAAACATGAGTACTAAGACATGATTAACCAAGCATAACCAACCATGAATCATTGTAAGAGTTTAGAAGTTACAGACCAAGGATCAAGAAAACAATGTAAATGTTCAGAAATAACCAACAGCCACAAAGATTTAAGAACCACAAAGATTTAAGAACCACAAATTGCAAAGATTCACTCGCTAAACTCTACTGATCGCCTCACCGCAAAGATCAGTGCAACAGCTTCATGAACAGCAGAGATATCTGGAACACTTTCACTTGTACTATCACCCCCTATTTGACCAGTATTAAGTGCCAACCAAGCTGAGTACTGAGCAACTAAAGATGTGAGAAGAGAAGTCTGTGTAGCCAGAATTGTTAACTGAGATTGGACCATGGCCAGCTGTTCGGAAACAAACGCAATAGGCATGGGCAGAGGACGTGGCCGATGTAGTAGCATGGATGAAACATTGAAGGAACATTTATCAAGGGGAAGCGCTATGGTGAAGAACCGTGAGCAGGTTACAGTGCATAGGGATGAATAAGGGGCAAGTTTACAACTCTTATCTCCCCTTAACAATTTTGCAGAAATGTGAAGAGGTTCAAGTAGAGGAGACAATCTAGTAGAAGGAAGAGGAGAATAGCCCTGGGACACTAAGATTTTATATATCAAGGATGGAAAAATCAAGGATCTCTTATCCCCTTCAGTTTCAGCCAATGAGGAGATTTTTCGAAAAACAAAATATCCAAAATCAAAAGGTGCATTGGTTCCAATCGTAGAGAACCCAGCATGCTCCTACCGCTGTGTTAGAATTGGTAGTGGGAGACCGCTTGCACAAAGATACTTTGTGAAGGAAAGCATAAAGAGAGGATAGTTGGGAGGTGCTAAGAGAAGTGCCTTTAACAGGCCATTTGGACAAAATCCCACCAGTTAGCTCAAAAGCACAAGAGTTCAAATCAATGTCCATTTCAAAAGGACCGATTCAGTGTGTTTTAGTATGTGTTGATGATGTAAGATGAGGACGATACCATTTGCCTCTAATAAACACTTTTTCAAAATGAGCATCCGAAGGTAAATGATGCATTTTTCAATGTTTGCATAGAACTCATAAATCAATTTAAGGTGTAGCGTAAGTAATTGTCCCTAATAAACCTCTATCGAGAGAAAAAAGAGGTAAGATTATGGGCATTCAATTCGATGGACAAGATATTTCTTTCATCTACGATTTTCCTGGAAGTGTTATGTCTAACGTATGCATTTAGACACAAATTTGAGTGAAAGCGAGTACCCATCGAAGAAGAAGAACCCTTAGAGCGTTTGGATGTTGCCGCATTTGTTGCCAACATTGGCACCGATAGCCTTTCGGGTGAATCGAATCGACTCTCAATTTCCTCACTATTCTGTGTAAATAACTTCTTGTCAAGGCATTCTTATCTAAGCCTGTCATCATGTTCTCAAGAACTGGTTGTTGAGGCAATCCAGCAAATGAGGTGGTGGAGTGGTGTCACATTCTTCAATTTTACCAAATAGTCGGCCGTATTATCGCTATCCGAGTATTGGTATTACATCATGACGCAGGGGGAGCTAACTTCATCAAAGCAGAGGATTCTCTTGCTGGAGACGAATCTATTGGAAACACAACGCGGAGAAGGAATAGGGTAGTCATCATCCTCGATTTCTTGAGCCTGAGTAATTTTGGGGGGAAGGAGATGATGGCTCTTGAACA
>CM028381.1:124003446-124040986 GCA_013146195.2 Codonopsis lanceolata | reverse complement strand
ACTTAGGGTCAATTGCATGATAGTTTGATCCCTTGATTTTTCTCATTTATATATCTCAAGCACACTTTCGAACCGTGTCTGCATGTTAGTCTCAATTGTCCACTACCATGCATGCTTGGCGAATGCTTTATGTGAAATCGGTTGATGCTAAACATTCACCCCTCAAATCCTATAGTTGATATGATATTTTGTGTGTCTTACTTGCTTTAAAAAACTATGAGAATTTGGCATTAAGAAATGACTTAGGCCATCTTTGGATCGTTAGAGCCTAAATATTCACGACCTATACTAAAAATATCCCTAGTGTCCCCTTTGAGCCTAATGAGAAAGAATGGAGTGTGCTAAGCACACTATTAAACCCTCATTCGACATCGTTTATTACACATTAACTTAACCTAAAAGCCTATACACTTTTAGCCTACCCTTTGAGAGAGTAGGATGTGGGTGGGAAATTGATTTTGAGGACCATCTCTTTTCGGTTAGGCTATTTTCGAAGACTTCTTCTTTGCATCGTCGAAAAATAAAAATAAAATAAAATAAAATTGAAATAGAAAAAAAAAAGAAAAGAAAAGAGAAAATTATTTATCGACGAAAAATGAAATGGAAGAAGAAGAGTGCAAAAGATTCAAATGGAAGCATAGCTTTCAAGAGAAAAGATGTTAGAAAAATTCAGCTGAGAAAAATGAGGAGATATTTTTAGAAGTATATATTGCCCAAAACAAGTTTGGGGGAAGAAAATTGAAAAGTAACGAAAAGAACCCCCCCCACTTGTGGTCTTTGCAGTCCTAGCCTAAATAGGGAAACTTCCTTTTGCTTAGAAGTATGAGGGATAAAGGGTAGTCTTACTCTCTCATTTGAATTCAAATCCCTTTCCATCAAATCCCCCATCACCTTGGCCTTACATTACAAGCTAAATAAAGACCTAATGATCTTCTTGCTAATGCTTGTGTTGTTTTAAGCTGTCAAGTGAGTCATATGAAATTGATCAAACACTTCATGTTCATTATTATTCGCCTAAAGCTCACTAAGTTAGCATAATCTTAGCTATTACAAGTCATTGGGATAGCGAGCATTGTATGTCATACATAGAAGTGCATGGGATGGATGTATAAGTTTTTGAAATCCTTGGGACCTTTCTCTCTGTAATAGACCAGGGTTTGGATGGTAAATCTCTTAATTCATAATGCATGATTTCCTATTAAACTTTGATTTTCATATGAATGTGGTGTTTAACTTAATAAAACTGTTTTAGTTAAGATATTTTCTAAGACTGGTGATCACACACACACGGAGAAATTAGAAGTAGTAGCAGTTTTAAGAAAAGATCAGTTGGTTTTATATGACTAAGCACGCATACATGTGGTGAGCATCGGGCGAGGCGCTTTGCATGCCATGCTATCTAATTTGAGGTTGAAGCCAAAAAGATTTTTGTTTTATTTTAGTTAGTTTTTATATGCTTTTGTATTTATCAGTTTTTGTATTTATTTGCTTAGTCGAGTCACTCGATAGAGTCTCCTTGAGTTTGTGGGTTTATAGAGGAGTGTAAATAGTATCACCCTCCAAAAAGATTTTTATTTTTTACTTTTGTATTTATATACAATGTTTACTTGTGGACGAGCAAAGTTTAAGTTTGGGGGTATTTGATCAATGTATTTTATACGTCGATTTCATATGCTTCTATGACTTAAATTATGCTATTTCACGAGGCTTTTCGCTACTGATACGTGTTTTCGGTGAGTTTTGTAAGTTTCGGGGTTTTTAGTGAAAATATGCAAAACTTGAGGGTTTTATGTGCAAATTCAAGAAAGGCCGAAAGATGTAAAATGAAGAAGAAAGAAAGAAACTACAATCTGAAGACCTTGCGGTCGCAAGGTACTCAGACCTTGCCCCCGCAAGGTGGGCAGTAACACTGAAGAAGGCAGAAAATCAAGGCCAGAAAATCTGGAGACCTTGCGGACGCAAGGTACCCCAGACCTTGCGACCACAAAGTGGTCAGAATGCGCAAATTTCGTATTTTCACAAGTGATTCGATAGGATTACAACTCCGGGTATAAGTAGAAGTCGGATGCCAAAGCCTAGGATATAGAAAAAACGGCTGGAAACAGTTTTGTATACATTTTAGATAGTTTTTAGATTGTATAACATAGTTAGATTGTGTAATTTCAAGTATTGAAGATCAAATCATGTTTCCATTCATCTCCATGTGCTGTTCATTGTCGATGATGAACTAAATCATCCTTAATCTAGGAGGTGGGAGGTAACTTGTATCGAATTTATGTTTTAATTCATATTTATGTTCATTCAATTCTTGTTGATTGTGGTGTTTATCAATCCCTATATTATTTTGCTTTGAACAAATGAATGTAATCGCAAATAATAAAGACCTAGAGGTTCGGATAACTGCATGACCAATGTGCATATGTCGTACACTGGCTCACCATCACAATAAATTGGACCTATCGATGCACGAGAGTGATAAGTTATGACCAGGTTCATACATGATCTAGGTGACAGATAGACCATAATCTAGGTGGCAGATAGATTACATGTTCTTGTGCTTAGGATATAGAATGGATGAATGTTGCGGAGATGGAGGCTGAACCAATAGTTCAACAGACTATATCTATCTTTAGTGAACGAACCCAAGAAATTGAATGATAATTATTATGAATTGAACATAAAAGAGATACACGTGAAACCCGAATCCTAGATTGCCACCTACCATACGATCTTCATAATTGTAATTTCGGCTAATTAGTTAAACACCTAAATATTAATAGTAGTTTAGAATAAAATCATTATAAAAAACCCCTTTAGATTAATAATTTGCTATCAATTAATTGCATTCTTGTTAAGTGATCTCTTGTCTCTGTGGGTTCGACCCTTGCTTCCAATACTATTCTATAATGGTCTTGTCCGCTTGCAAGGAAAAAGATTAAAATAAAACATCGATCAGCAGTGAAATTAAGAGGAACAAATTACTATGTTCAAAGATGGATCATAAGTGGAGTGAATATCTAAACAATGGTATCACGTGGCATGTGCGTAGTGTACGTAACGATATATATGAGGTTCTATCAGATCCAAGTGTGATAGTTGATTTGGGGTGTAAAACATGTTCATGTTATCAATGGCAGATTCAAGGGTTACCGTTTTGCCACGCTGCTATTGCAATTAAGAGGTGCGGTAAAAAAATTGAAAATATTGTTGATAATTTTTTCCTCACGAGCTATTACATCAAGTGTTATAAGGGAAGCTTAATGTCTATTCCAACTACTGAAAGGTACGAGGTTGGTAATTCTGTGGAAGGCGAGGTCATTTTACCACCTATTACCAAGAGATTAGGCTGGGGCCTTGAAGAAGAAAATGATCGCATCAAACGGCGAATCAATAAGCAAAAGGAAAATAAAATGTGGTAGATGTAAAAAAAACTTTGTAGTCGTAACTTTAGGTCATGTAGAGAAGCAATCCAAGATTGAGTTATTTTTTAAATGTTACTGAAACATTATTTATTAAAATATTTGTGTTTTTTTACATTTTAGTATCGTGGTACATTGTTTGTTTTTTACATTTTAGTATCGCAATAGATGGTTTGTTTTTTACATGTTAGTATCGCGATGGAGAAATAAAGTCACCGCGGTACACAATATTGATAACAATTTTACTTATTTATTATTTTAGTATTGCGGTTCACAAGAATATACATCGTGGTGCATATATTACTGTTAACTAACCAACTATTTTTATTTATATATCACGATTCATTACTTGATATATCGTGGTGCAAATGAATAACACTGGTAAACAAAATTATGTACCATGATGACTGCAAAATATACACTACTAAATTCATCCAAGTATATTTCAATTAACCAATAAGCTAAAAATGACTATAATCATAACATTAAAATTATAAATCATGTAATTACAACTGTGGAATTATAGCATATTCATAACTACTATGGAAATAAAATGTTTAAACCAAATGTTTAGCATTGTATTTCTTGCCCATCCTAATCATCCATTCTGCCATCCTAACCCCGTACTTTTGCCTGTGTAACGTGTCAATTTCTCTAGGATCGGTTTCCCTTGCAACAAGTTTTCCATTAATAAGCACACTATTATTCTACAGTCATTTGTTCCAGAAGCTTGTTGTGGAGATGATGTGCATGTTTTGATTGGGCTGACAAAATCTGGTTGTCTCTTATATCTTTTAAATTCAAGGTTTTGTACCAACTCTCTCATTTTGATTTCCTCATAGGTTGCATGTAAACAAAATTATTAATATGCAATTATGAAATCAATAATTGTTGCATTTTTTAGAAGTAAAATGTTGTACATTACTCACAAGTAATTTTTTTTTTCAAGGTGTCAATCTTCTTCTTCCTGTTTGTTTATTGATGAGTTGTACAGGACCTATTTCATATCGCTTTCATAAAAGACGAGCAGAGTCCAATATAAACAGGAACCTGTTAATTTATCCCTTTGCCCTAGCGTGTTAATTGCGAAAGTTGACATGTCATGTTGAATGACGTCCTTCAATATATCATCAATGTATGTTTTTTAGAAGTCTTTATACATTAGCGACAAAGATTCCTTTGCAACAAATAACTGAAAAAACATATAGAAAGTAAGTTTGCATCTATAAGTTAATAATATATATATATATATATATATATATATATATATATATATATATATATATATAATATTTATTGATATATTTACCCAGCTATGTGGATGGAAAACAACTCCATATGTTTTTTTTCCTTTTGATTATTTCTTCCAAAATCATACTCCAAACTTGTATGTTCGTGAACATGAAAAAAAAAATTATACATGCGATAAATAATATATTAAATTACACAAGAAGGTAGATATCATATTTGTGTAGAAATACTTACATTGGTTTCAATCACTTCATCATTTAATAACATCAATATGTCTTTAACCTCAATAACTGGCTCTATTTCTCCTCCCAAATACACTATTGGGATGTAAAAGCTAATAATAAATAATGTTCATATAAGCACAAGGTTAATGATGTGTTTTTTTTTTGTAAATGGAAGATATTTGATGATGATTACCCGATTCCGTCATCGTTGTCATGAATATTCTGCAACATATTCATCCATTTTTTGTTCATCATAGAAGCGGCTTGGAATCTTTTTTGAATGGAGGGAGGATGTAGAGGCTTTGGTTGATGTAGTTTTCTCTTCTTCATTCAAGGAAGGATTTTTGGACTTCTTCATTTCATATTTCTTCTCATCTTTCTTTACTTTCCAGTGTCTTTGCGGTTTTCATCGGGATTTTTTCTCTTTACGTCCTTTCTTTTACGGATTCTTTTCACCAATGAAGATGGATCGACAACTGTTTTTGACTATATTTGGCTTCTATCCACCAATTCTTCATCATCTTATTTCTCATCTTCACCGACTTCTTTCTCGACTTCACTAGTTTCTTTTCATCGACTTCTTTTCAACAGTTTCATTTGACAATTGTTGACAAATTAACTGAATAGAATTATCAATTTCTATTGGTTCTGGAGGTTGTTATGCATTTAACTTAAACATTTCATTTTCAACCTCTATTTGCTTTATCTTTTTCTTCAGAGACTCTATTTCAGTAATGTGTTCAAGAAATTTTAGATTGAATTACGTGTTTTATGTTAGAGCCTCTTGCAATTCATTTTGAAGCTGTTGTTCAGAAGTTGATAACGACTGTGTTTGAGTTATTTGTAGCTCAGATTGAAACCTTTGAATTTCTTTGTCTTTGGCTTCTGTTGAACTCCTGAGTTTTTGAACAAGGCTTCGCTCTTCACGGAGTTCATTTGATAGTGATTCTAACTCTTTGTGTTTGGCTTCAATTGTTGACCATATGCTTGCCAATTTAGATTTCAACGCATTGATTACTCCTTCTTTCACCTCCATTTCTTGTCTCAAGGCTTTGTAGCAACAACTTTCAAATTGCCTATTTGAATCAACAGCTAATTGAAGCAAGTCTAAACCCCTCAGTGCTTATCGAGGCAAAGTCAATTGGATTTTCAGTATTATCCTCTTCAGTATGAGCCTCCCGACTTGCTCCTTCTTACATTTCAGTTTTGTCCTATGATTGACTTTCATTGTTGTCACTTTCAATTTCGTACTCTTTTGCAATGATGGTTTGGTTAAGCTCCCTATTTTATGCTTCCATTAGATTTTCTTCACCCGATGATCGTTCACCCCAAACTACCTTCATTTCATTTCTAGTTTTTTTCAAAAAACTTTAGAATTCCTATTGTACAAAAATAATTTGATAGAATTAAAATGCATAGTTATCCATACTTTGATTTAATGTAATTTGTAATGTTCATCTATATATACTTACATAGGTGGACATTAGTGAAACAAAATTTGATTATTTTAATTTCTTCTTCAACGATGAGAGATCCCATTTGACAAATCAAGGGATATAGCTTGTGTATAGCTGTTTTGCGATATTTCTTCTCTCACACATCCAATACTACATGTGTAAATTGAACACAATGATTACAAACAATTCCATATAGTACTATTTAAATAAACTGCAAATTAATAGGAAGTGAATTTTATGTTACCAGTAGTAGGAGTACACATTTATCCCATGTGCCTTCCTTTGCTGCATCCAAGCTGTCATACAAACTATCAACAATGTGTTTTGACCAATTGTATTTTGTGACAGTTTCCAAATCAGCGACAAGCATTGCATATGCCCAGGGGATATACATTGTTTGAATGTTTGTGTTGTAACAAACAATGTTGCAAGAACAAGGAGAGTTGTCAAGCTTGCAACGTAGTTGATATCCACTTGGTCGTTACTTTGAATCAAATCAATTATCCTTGCGCATATGAGGGTTGATTTCAATCTAAAGTCCTTTGACTTTGTGGATATCTTCTCTGGGAAGCATTTTTTTTATGAAATCAGACCTTTCAAGATTGAAAATAGAAAGGTTTATTTCCTTCACTCCATATATTATCCCAAATAGCATCTTTGCATCCTTGGAATATATCTCTTCTCTCCGGTCCTCAAATTGGAAGTACCTCTGCCCTATGACATATTTGCTTACAAACATTTTTAGAAACAAGTTGTCAATGGTGCAGTGTTTTCTCTGTAATTTGTCTCCAAGAGTGATAATGACATCTATTAAATGCCAAAATATAGGTTTTTTTCGGTGCAACAAAGTGTCTTTGCAGTGAACTCCAACCTTTTCAAATCTACATCTCAATGTTAATCTTTGGGTACTTGCATAAGAACAATATATAAATAACAGTTTCCCTGCCTGCTCTACCTAAACCCTACCTAAGGAGATATATTAAAAAAATAATGTAACTATATGTTACTCTCTCTGTCCCTCAATTATCGTCCTCCTTTCCTTTTTCGTCCGTCCCAAAATAATTGTCCAATTTGAAACTTACCTTTTTAGAACATCACTTTTACCACTTTACCCTTACCTTTTAAACTTACTTTAATTATAGGCCACATACACATGGGCTTTAAAAGAAACTACACATTAAACTAATATAAATAATCAAGTCAATTGTTTTTTCTTAATCATGCTTGGTCAACTAGGGACGATAATTTAGGGACGGAAGTAGTATAAATTATATATCGCGATTCATTTTCAAAAAATAATGTAAAAATGTTCATCGCGATATATAAATATCTCATATAACTATGCATAATCCATAATAATGTGAAAATAATATAATCGCGGTTCATTTTCGTATTGATCATGAAAAACTTATATAATCCATACGTTTAATATCATTTTAATAACATGCATAAGAAGTTTTGCTAAATATTTATATCGATTATTTATAAAACCTAATTACTTTCGTAACCAAATTTGTTTAGAAATTTTATTACAAAAACGGTATTATATTTGTATTTCACTAAATTATTTAAGTTTGAAAGCAAGATAACAAAGTTAAACTTGTATTTCAACTATTAACATCCGCTCCAACCCACACTTCTTCAAATTTCTAAGCAAAGGCCCAAACAAAGTTGAAGCATGCGACAGAAAAAATTTGATCGTGGAGTCCAGGGTCAGTCGACCCTTTGCTTCCCACCTCGAACCATTAAAAGCCCCATCATACACCCGAGATCAATTCCAAGCAGGAGAGAACAAAATGCTCTTAGACATCAAGAAAGTTCTAGGTGTTAAAGAAAGAAAGGGCGAGCAAGATTTTGTGTTCGATTGGGAAGCTTTAACCCAAAGTGACGTTTATCTGCGCCAGGTCGGAATACATTGTCGTCTTGTCCTTCAATTGAACCCCTTGTGGAGATCGTCAAAAAAGAACCGCATCCTTACTAGGAAGGTTGCCACGGGTTCAAGTTTCCTGATAACTGTCCTAACTGCCAACAGCTTGGAATGAGCTGTACCCCAGCCTATGATGGTAATTTTAATATTTGCATAAGCTTGATTTTTTTTTGACATTCGGTTTTGATGTTGTATAGCCATGAAGAGATTGAATGACACCAATAAATTTCTAGAGGCCTAGACAAAAGCCAAAGCTGCCTGCGAGGCCAAGCTGGCGAAAAAATGCCACATCCATCCCCCAAAAGTTCCTTTCGTGTCCACCACACGGGGCGGGCAAAGATGGTGCGAAGATCTTGTGGGTCCCAACGGCACCATAATAAGATAGAAGGGGGGGGTTGAATAGCTTATTACACACTTAAAAACTTTTGAGTAAGTTCTTTGAAGGGTACTTGCAATCTATTGAAAAGATTGAAGTAGCGGAAGACCTTCAAGGAATCTGCTACAGGTCTTCCGATAAGGACTATCGGTAGACCTTTTACAAGTTACTTAAGTTCTGCTGTAAAACGGGTAAAGATAGACAAAGTACTAAACAGTTCAAATAGCAGACAAACAGTAAGGAAATAACACAAGTATTTTGGGATGGTTCACACTATAAAGAGTGCTACGTCCACCACCAAGGCAGTCAACCTTGGATTTAAATAGTACACTATATTTTCCACTAAATCTATTACAAAGAATATTCCTAATGGATCGTGTACAAAATATTGATATGTGTTTGGGGTCTAAGGAATTAAATATCTGTAAATACAAGATATTTAATTCGTGCAGAAGTATAGTTAATGAATGTAAACAACAAGAAGTTAAAACAATAAGTGTTGATGAACAACTTCTTGTTGTTGACTAGGACTTCTAGATCTGTTGAGGATCTCTTGAATGCACTGAGTTGTAAGACTTGGAGTTAAGGAGTTTCAGAGCAATCTTTTAAAGTGTTCGATCGATTATGTACAGTGCATGCTCTCTCCAGTCTTCAATGGCAGTATTTATAGCAGGTGCAGTCAAAAGGATCCGTTGGAGAAGACGAAGGTTTCAACAGCTCTTTTATGTATGCATTAAATGCATGGGGCTGTCAGTCAAGAAATTCGTCTTCACAGATATCTAGAGCAGGGAATGATTTCTGAGATCTTCGAAAAGTGGGCAATCTAGATGTCAGATCTGAGAGTTGTTGCAGAAAGTAGGTGACAGTCTGCTTTTCCTGCTTTCACTGTTCAGGGCGAAAAGTCTTCCTGCTTTTCGGAAAGCTGCTTTCGGCGGGCTTGATATGTCAGGGAATGTCTCAGTTTAAATTCAAAACAGTGATGAGATAAATTTAAACTGATCCATTTAATCATTGAAGGATAGGACACATCATGATAGGCCAGGTGGACACAAGGTCTGCCGTTGTAAGTGTTGAGCAGGTCTTCCGGTGAAGCTGTGAAGAGGTCTTCCGCTGAACCTGTAAAGTCCTATAAAAACTATACTTGGCAAAGTTCTATACACAGTTGCCACGCTAATCGATACGCAGCCCGATTAGCCACTGAAGTATAAAACTAATGTAATGTACTTAACAGATATAAATCTAACATAAGAATCAACAATCTCCTCCTATTTATATCTGGTCATCATTACTACAAATGAGAGCTATAACCGACTATGTGATAGATAATAGCATGTCTTTAGAGATTTATATATATAGTAGCGGAAGACATGCCTCTATCAAACAGAAGAGCACCTCAAGTGTAAGGACTAATCTAAGTGCATAAAAAATAAGGAAATCATAGAATAGCACACAGATCAGTAGGTAAAAACAGTTCAAATATAAATTTAAACTGAGTGTTTAAATTCTGAGCAAATATAGAAAATAAAGTAACGAGAATTTAAACAAGACAATTTTGAAAAACAGATAATCTTCTGTATTATAAACAAGATGTTTACATATTACAGAGTTTTTAAAATGTAAGATAAATACAAAGGTAAAGGGAGGAAAAGATACAAATCTACCAAGGTCTTTTCCCTTTGCCTTTGTCTGCAGCTTCCTTTTCCCTTCGTTCTCTCTCTAGCTCTTCCATTCTACGTACGTACTTGTCATCTACATCAGTAGGAGGTCTGGTGGAACGAGAGCGGTAGTCGAGTTCTTCACGAAGGCAACTGTTCTCTTCCATCAGCATTCGGTTGATTGATCTCATTCGCTTCTCCTCCGTGATGGTCAGATCACGATCACGATGGGCATTCATAACATTGTGAGCAGAGTCTCGAGCAAGGTTGTTGAGCTCTAGAACAGGAGGGCGGCCGCTGCCGAGATGAAGAGTGATGGCATGGAAAAGCTCGTAGAAGAGGGAGGAGCAGATACGTACACATTCGTCTCTTTGAGCTTCAACGTTGATCTTGACGTCTGTGAAGTCGTGTCGTATCTGTCCAAAGCGAGTCCAGACATCCTCTTGAAATTGTCGTAGAAGAGCGGCAGTCCGGTCATTGGCTTTGGAAGCGGCAATGGCTATTTCGGCGGTAGCGGTAGTGATGCTGGTAAGCTCGCCTAGCCGTTGATAGATGGCATCCAGCCGTGACAAAATTTCATCATTGGCCGGATGAGTGGGAGTTGATGCCTGGCCAATGTGAATAGTGGCTTCCGGAGATACAGGCCGGAAGGGTTGTTGGGGACGAGGAGGATAGGAGTCGAAAGAGGAAGAGTCGGATGAGGTGTCGGTAGAGGAAGAGATGGTCTGAGGTGGAGGGGGAGGAGGTGTTGGAGGGGAATCAATCTCAATGTCAGTGTCAAAATTGTCACTGACATGGGACGATTCGGGTAAGGGGTCGGTAGAGAACCAATAAGAGGGGGCAGGGTAGAAAAGGGATTTTGGTTTGCGAAGGGTAGGTTGAGGAGGTTGATGGTCGGGGGAGAAGAGCTCTGCCACTGAAGAAAGTTCAAAGAGGAACTTGGCAACAGTAGAGTCTATGGGTTTGGATGGTTTTGTTGGTATTGAAGAGGTGGTTTGGGTATGGTGAGGTGAAGTAGGGGTAGATGGGTCAGATGAGTAGTTGAAGGGTGAAGGAGGAGGAGGAGTTGGTGTTCGGGTTGGCTCCTCCTGAGTATGAGGCTCCTCCTGAGCGATAGGCTCCTCCGGAGGTGGTGAATTCCTCTGAGTAGATGACTCAGGAGGAATGGGTTGTTGGGTAGGTGTGGCAGTAGGTGGTTCGGTAACGGGAGAGGGTTGGGCATTGGTAGTTGGTTGGCTGGAGCTAGTTGGTTGGGCGTCGGTAGTTGGTTGGCTGGTGGTAGTTGGCTTGGTACCGGCAGACCTCCCTTTCTTCCTTAGTGGCTGAATATGACACTCAATTGCGTCATCGGTAGGGGCAGGAGTGTCTGCTGCTGGCTGGTCTTCAAAGGTTTTACGAAGTCTCCTTCATTTTGGTTTAGGGGTAGGTGCAGGTGAAGGTGAGGGTGGTCTTTTGGTTTGAGAAGAAGGCTGGGAAGAAGAGGTTGGTTGGGATTGAGAGGATGGCTGGGCTGGGGAAGGTGAGGGAATTGGTTTGGCTGGGGCCTTGTCCTTTTGGCCTTCCTTTATCTCCTTTCTAATCCACCTTTCCTGCTCCTCTTCAGTAGGCACTGCATCTTCCGGCCTTGTCTTCTTCTTGCCCTTGGCTTTCTGCCTGGCTCGTAGCAGTTGCTCTGCCTCATCAGCCAAGTCTTTGGCTTTTTGATGGAGGGATGTGGCCACTTGTTCATCAAACTTTGCAGAGGCCTTTTTGAAGGTTCTACTAGCCGCGTCATGTGCTTCCATGTTGAAGCGAGTTACTAAGATAGGTACAGGCTTAGCCACTTTGTCTATGGAGACGGACGGAAGACCATTTTGCAGCCTTCGCTTGTTCTCATACTCAGAGTATTTGCTGAAGAACGAAGCGGTTAGCTGCTTCTCCTTGGCCACCACTATCAGTTCATCTTCCTTCAAGGAAGAGTTGATATTTACGTCATCTCTGAGAAGGGCATTGATCAGCCTTACGAACGGGCGCTTGCAAGTGGGGTTGTTTTTCGCTTTCTCTACCCACTGCTTTAATTCATTGAAGATGATGGCCCCGTAGTTGAGACGGATCTGTAGGAATACGGCACTGGTCAGGTTGATCTGTTATGCCGTGAACATGTCATGAGCTCCACTCTTGAATAGAAGCCCCTTGTCAATAAGGTGGCTTGTGCGATGAAGCGTCGGAGGAATAGATTCCTCAGCATCTTCCCTTGTGGTTCTTTGTAGGTATCAACTCCCCTCATTGCTTCCCAGGCATGTACAGCTTCAGCAATGGTTGCCTCAAGTGCTCCTCCGAAATGTACGCCGATGATGGTGGAGATGGTCTTGGCGGTGATGGAAATGGGACGGCCTCTAATCCATCCTCGAAGGGCGTTCTTGTTCATAAGTTCCATCCTTTGATAGAATTCTTCTGCCAGAAAGATGCTGTAATCTTTGTCGTTGAGGCAGAAGAGTGGGAGTATACCAGAGGCGTTCATATCCTCGCATGCCTTGACGCCTGCGGCTATTGTGCAAACTGACTGAAGGTCAATGCACATCCCGGGAATATACAGTTTTGGGTCCAGGGCCACTATGACGTCATGAGAGGCGGAAAAAGTTGGATATCACGGAAGGTTGACATCCGTACTTGGAGGAATGTCGGTTTCTGGGTTCAGTTTCTTTTCGCTGTCACGCTTCGATTTTGAAGTTTTTGCCTGAAAGAAATGCAAATAAAAATTAGGGCTTTTCACCTCAAGAACTAAACAAGCAGAAATTTCAAGGTTTTCTGAGATTATTGGAAATATTTGAAATAAACACTTGAAACCCTAGAATGTTTAGAGTAACCAAACCAGAGAAATATATAACAGAAGTTTTCCAGGAGAATAAACATTGAAAGCATATAAACGACTGTTAGTTTTCTAGGTTTTTAAGAACAACAATGGCGAATACTGTAGAAACTCGAAAATGACCGTTTGAATTCCAAAACAATTTAGGTTATGAAATGAAATGCAAAACAGTACACGGTAAGTTTCAAGTAGTAGAGTAGAGAAGAACATACCATTGATGTTTGATGAGAAGAAGAAACAAGAAGATTTGGGAATAATGAAAGCAGTTGCACAGAGAGAGTATGAATAGAGAGAGAAATATTTTGTCAAAGGGGTTCCGTAAAGTTCTGCAAAAGGCGGTTCAAAGTCTATTTAAAGGCGAGAAAATTTTAGTAAAAAGCGGGAACTTAAGATATTTTCCAAGTATCCAATTTTATCCTTGACCCCCTTTATTGCTTTAGAAACCTCTTAAAAAAATAGACTAAGTAAAGATACTAACTTTTAAGTCTTCCGCTCAAGGAAAACTTACGTCTTCCGGTCAGTCTAAAAGTAAGTCTACCGGTATGAAAGAAACATTAATTAAAATTTGAAATTAAGCAGTAGGATCAATCATACCAAGATTTCTCCTTAAATAAGCAAACCTGGTGGCATCCAGTGGTTTTGTGAGAATGTCAGCCAATTGATGCTCAGTTGGAACATATTCCAAACTGATGTTACCTTTCTCCACATGATCTTTGAGGAAGTGATAACGGATATCAATGTGCTTTGTCTTTGAGTGCATCACTGGATTTTTGGAGACTGAAATTGCTGATGTGTTGTCACACATGATTGGACAATTTGCAGTCTTGATGTTGTAGTCCACTAGTTGTTGCTTCATCCATAGAAGTTGAGAGCAACAGCTGCTTGCAGCGATGTATTCATCTGTGGTTGAGTTTGCAACTGATCCTTGTTTCTTGCAAGACCATGAGACAAGTCTATTTCCAAGAAATTGACAAGTCCCACTGGTACTTCTTCTGCTCACTTTGCAGGCTGCATAATCTGCATCTGAGTATCCAACTAGATTGAAATTGTTGTTTTTGGAATACCAGATGCCTAGATTTGTTGTTCTTGAAACATATCTGATGATACGTTTGGCAGCAAGCAAATGTGATTCCTTTGGATCTGCCTGAAATCTTGCACAAACACAAACAACAAACATAATGTCAGGTCTACTAGCAGTAAGGTAAAGAAGTGAACCTATGATTCCTCGGTACTTGGTCACGTTCTCTTGCTTTCCCTTTTCATCTTTGTCAAGATGGCAGTCGGTAGACATTGGAGTCTCGAATCCTTTAGCTGAATCCAGACCAAATTTCTTGATTAGTTCCTTTGCATATTTGGTTTGGCTGATGAAGATTCCGTCAGAAGTCTGTTGAATCTGCAGTCCTAGAAAGTAGGTAAGTTCACCCATCATGCTCATCTCGAACTTGCTTTGCATCAGCTTCTCGAATCTTTTACACAGGCTTTGGTTAGTTGATCCAAAGATGATGTCGTCCATATAGATTTGTACCAGAAGAGAATGGCCTTTGTGCTTGAGGATGAATAAAGTAGTGTCTATCCTTCCTCTCACGAATCCTTGTTCTATTAAGAACTTGGATAGAGTTTCATACCAAGCTCTAGGAGCTTGCTTCAGGCCGTAGAGAGCTTTCTTGAGTCGGTAGACGTGATCCAGTTTGTCTGAAATGACAAATCCTGGAGGTTGTTCAACATATACCGTTTCTTGAAGATCACCATTCAGAAAGGCACTCTTTACATCCATCTGATACACTTTGAAGTCCATGAACGAGGCATAAGCTAGAAAGAGTCTGATTGCCTCTAATCTAGCAACAGGAGCAAATGTTTCATCGAAGTCAATGCCTTCTTCCTGTCGGTAGCCTTGAGCAACCATTCTAGCTTTATTTCTGGTGACATTTCCATCTTCATCTCTTTGTTTCTGAAAACCCATTTGGTGTCGATAACTGGATGATCAGTCGACCTTTGAACTAAGCTCCACACCTTGCATCTTTCAAATTGGTTCAACTCTTCTTGCATAGCTTCAATCCAGTTATGATCTTCGATAGCTTCATCAATCTTCTTTGGTTCGAGTTCAGATACGAATGCATATGCAAACATAGTCTCTTCTCGAACTTTATTTCTTGTACGAACTCCTGTGTTGAGATCACCAATGATTTGAGAAATAGGATGATCTCTTGTTTCAATAATGGTTGGAGGAAGATCACTTCTGGTGGTTTCTTCCCTTAAGAATTCCAGAGTAGGTTGAGAAGGAGATTCACCAAAATCTGGTTCAGAAGAGATAGGATCTTCAAAACCTTCATTTTCTGGTGAACAAGAAGGATGAGTGATCTGCAGAGGTGCTTGGGGTAAAACAGAAGAGATGGGTTCTGGGTCAACAGAAGAGTTGGAATCGGTACCGGCAGAGTTTACGTCTACCGGTGGAGGGTTAGCGGTACTGGAGGGGTCTGCAGTTGTCGTTTTCTGATGAGGAGTGGAAGTAGATGTTGTATTTGTACCTGTCTCATCATTATCAGAATCATTAGCAACGTTCGGAGCCTTTCTAGGCTCTAACAAGTCATATTCATCAAAAGAAACATGCACATATTCTAAAATTTTTAAATGAGTTTTACTAAAAATGCGAAATGCTTTTGAATGTTTGGAATACCCCAGAAAAATTCCTTCATCTGATTTTGCATCAAATTTTCCTCTATATTCTTTTCCATTATGAAGAATATAACATTTACAGCCGAAGATTTTAAAAAATCCTATGTTGGGGGTTCTTCCTCTCCATATTTCATATGGAGTTTTGTTATGAAACTTGTTTACCAGGGATCTGTTTTGAGTAAAACATGCAGAGTTGACGACTTCTGCCCAGAAGTACTTTGGAAGTTTAGCTTCTGCCAACATTGTTCTTGCTGCTTCAATCAGTGTTCTGTTCTTCCGTTCAGCTACACCATTTTGTTGAGGAATACGGCGAGAGAAGTTGTGGCCGATCCGTGGTCATCGCAGTACTTTTCTACACCATTGTTCTTGAATTCAGTGCCATTGTCTGATCTTATGTCACTAATGTCTTCAAGCTTTTGAGTTTGAAGTCTTCTGAAAAGAGCAGTGACTAGATCATACGTTTCATCTTTAGATGTCATTGTTTCAATCCAAGTGAACCTAGAGTAGTCGTCAACTACCACAAGTGTATACTTGTCTCCATAAATACTGACTGTTTTAATTGGTCCAAAGAGATCCATATGCAGAAGTTGAAGAGGTATGTTTGTTGATAAGACAGACTTTCTTTTGAAGGAAGACTTGGAAAGTTTTCCTAGTTGGCAAGCTTTACAACTTTTGTCATGGTCGGCAGACACCGTAGGTAGACCTTTGACAAGCCCGTTTTTGGAGAGCTTGGAGAGGTGCTTGAAGTTGAGGTGACTGAGACGCTTGTGCCATAGCCAACTGTTGTCACGAACGTTGTTAGCTACTAGGCAAAGGCTTGAGAATCTCCCTAGAAGATTTAAGTCCACGACATAGACGTTTCCTTGTCTATTGCCGGTCAGTATTGTAGAGCAGGATTCACTGTCTTTGATGAGGCACTGGTTGGAGTTGAATTGGCATAAAAAACCTTTGTCGCAGAATTGAGATATGCTCATAAGATTGTGCTTTAAGCCACTCACTAGAGAAACTTTGTTGATAGAGAGACTTCCTCTAGTGATTGAGCCATATCCAATTGTTTTTCCCTTTGCATTGTCACCGAAAATAACAGTGGGTCCTTTGGCTTCAGCTATATCTGTAAGAAGACTTCTGTTCCCAGTCATGTGTCTTGAGCAGCCACTGTCCAGGTACCAGATGTCTTTGTTTTCTGATTCTATAGCCATGAAGCATTCCTGAAAAAGAATTAAAGCAACAAGGTCCCCTTTATTTTCTTTTGGGTCCTAAGGATTAGCAACCTTTTGGAACCCATACCTGCTTGACCTTGAGAGAACTAGGTCTCTCAGATCTTGGAGTGAACCTTAGCAGGCATTCTGGGGCTAGATGGCCTAGGCAATTGCAAGAATGACATAAATGGAAATTCCATAGAGAACTGTTAGTGGCTTTAACTGAAGAGTGATTTTGATCATCCCTTTTCTTGACATCCATTCTTGGTTCAACTTGCTTGTTGACGGTAGACTTAATTGGTTTCTTTTGAATCTTCCTATGTAGGTTACCACCAGACTTAGCTTTAGCTTGTCTGTTGATTACCCTTTTAGGAGGATTTGGTAGAATACCTTTAAGTTTACTTTCAACAGGTAAAGGAGCCTTGCCTGTTTTATAGACAAACTTGATAGTTACCGGTAGAGGTTTAGTAGGTCTACCGCCAGCAGACTTTGCCTTAGCAGAGTTGTTGCCGGCAAACTTCACTTTCTCTACCGTTACCTTTTCAGGTTTCTCATTTGAGTCAGTCATCTTGGCTTTTCCTTTCTGAACTTTGGGGTAAACATAAGGAACACTTGAATAGCCAAGGCCTTGTTTCCCTTTATTTCCGAATGTCTGTTTAGAGAAAGATATATCATTAGCATTCTTGGAGGATTCTCCTTTCTCTGTGACTGAAGAAAATGTCGTAAGAGGCACATCTGAATATCCTATGCCAGTTTTATCATTACTAGATTTTTGGCTTGAAAGGATTTCTTCGAAGGCATCCTTGGAGCTGTTCCAGGAGTCAATTGTCTTTTGCAAGGCAATTTTCTCTAGGTCAAGTCCTTTGATGTGCTCAGATAGACAATCAATTTTGTCACAAAGGAATTTGTTTTCTTCCTTCAGTTTGATACTTTCTTGTTGACAGCTATTGAGAGTTTGAATCTCAGCTGCCATCATAGATTTCTCAGTAGTAAGTTTCTCACAGTTCTTTGCAAGTTTAACATAGGCTACTCTAAAGGAATTAAATTCTTCAAGCATATCTTGATTATCCTTGAGAAGTTCTTCCTTACTGAAGCTATCACTGTTGGTTTCACTTTTATCCAAGGGACTAGGTGAAACTTCGACTTCATTTTCAGAGTCATAGGTAGGACCTGAATCATGAGCTATTAAGCATATGTTAGCTTGCTCACAATCATTTTCCTCCTCTTCTGAATCAGTCTCAAACCATGTAGCAACCTGTTTGTCTTCTATGTCTTCAGCCAACATACCCTTTTGTTTTTGAAATTTTCTATAAGTAGGTTTTCGGTATGCTTCAAATTTTGGCTTTGGACATTTGGAGGCAAAATGACCAGGTTTTCTACAATTGTAACACACAAGCTCTTCCTTAGATGAGCTTTCACCATTCTTCCTAAAAGGTTGTTGGTGTGTGTTCTTCCTTCCATATTTAGCAAATTTTTTAAACTGTTTTACAAAAATAGCAAATTGTTCATCCGATAGGAAATCATTTTCACAGGAGGAAGCGGAAGGTTTGTTTTCAACAGTGATTTCTTCTTGGACCATGGCTGGCAAGGACACAATTCTAAACTGTTTGTCTTGCTCTTGAGCTTGATTTACTTCAAGCTCATAAACCTTCAAACTTGCGTAGAGACTACGGAGAGTCATCTCGTTTAAGTTTTTGGATTCTTTCATAGCCGTGGTCTTAACATGCCATAAGCTACCTAGAGAGCCTAAAAACCTCATGTTCATTTCCTTTTTGTCATAAGTTTTACCAAGAGAGAAGCAGTTATTTATTACCTCACTGAAGTGATCGTATGCTTGTCTCAAGGTTTCCTTAGGATCCTTTTTGAAGGAATCAAACTGCTGGATGTATGTGTACTTTCTGTTATCCCTTGTGTCTTGGTCTCCTTCCAAGTATTCCACAAGAGCTTCCCACATCTCTTTTGCAGTTGTACATCGAATCACTTGCTGGTATGTGCTTGTGTCTAGAGAGCTGGTGATTATATTAATTGCTTTGCTGTCAAGCTCTACCAGTTTTCTATCATCCTCTGTCCATTCAGATTCTTCTTTAGGTACTTCTGCAGGATTCCCAGCGATGGAGGCTAGAAGATTGGGCTTCCTTGGTACATGTTGACCTGCAGTAACGCACTTCCATAATCTGTTGTCAATAGAGTTCATAAATCGCATTACTTTATCCTTCCATACATCAAAATGACCTTCGTCCAATATTGGGACGTGGTTAGCATTAGATGTAGGCAGCATGTAGTGTGTTTGTGCCATTTGATCGTATCTCTCAAGAGTTTAATCTTGGAAAAACTTGTTTTCAAAGAGTAAGGCTCTGATACCAATTGTGGGTCCCAACGGCACAATAATAAGCTAGAAGGGGGGTTGAATAGCTTATTACACACTTAAAAACTTTTGAGTAAGTTCTTTGAAGGGTACTTGCAATCTATTGAAAAGATTGAAGTAGCGGAAGACCTTCAAGGAATCTGCTACAGGTCTTCCGATAAGGACTACCGGTAGACCTTTTACAAGTTACTTAAGTTCTGCTGTAAAACGGATAAAGATAGACAAAGTACTAAACAGTTCAAATAGCAGACAAACAGTAAGGAAATAACACAAGTATTTTGGGATGGTTCACACTATAAAGAGTGCTACGTCCACCACCAAGGCAGTCAACCTTGGATTTAAATAGTGCACTATATTTTCCACTAGATCTATTACAAAGAATATTCCTAATGGATCGTGTACAAAATATTGACATGTGTTTGGGGTCTAAGGAATTAAATATCTGTAAATACAAGATATTTAATTCGTGCAGAAGTATAGTTAATGAATGTAAACAACAAGAAGTTAAAACAATAAGTGTTGATGAACAGCTTCTTGTTGTTGACTAGGACTTCTAGATCTGTTGAGGGTCTCTTGAATGCACTGAGTTGTAAGACTTGGAGTTAAGGAGTTTCAGAGCAATCTTTTAAAGTGTTCGATCGATTCTGTACAGTGCATGCTCTCTCCAGTCTTCAATGGCAGTATTTATAGCAGGTGCAGTCAAAAGGATCCGTTGGAGAAGACGAAGGTTTCAACAGCTCTTTTATGTATGCATTAAATGCATGGGGCTGTCAGTCAAGAAATTCGTCTTCACAGATATCTAGAGTAGGGAATGATTTCTGAGATCTTCGAAAAGTGGGCAATCTAGATGTCAGATCTGAGAGTTGTTGCAGAAAGTAGGTGACAGCCTGCTTTTCCTGCTTTCACTGTTCAGGGCGAAAAGTCTTCCTGCTTTTTGGAAAGCTGCTTTCGGCGGGCTTGATATGTCAGGGAATGTCTCAGTTTAAATTCAAAACAGTGATGAGATAAATTTAAACTGATCCATTTAATCATTGAAGGATAGGACACATCATGATAGGCCAGGTCGACACAAGGTCTGTCGTTGTAAGTCTTGAGCAGGTCTTCCGGTGAAGCTGTGAAGAGGTCTTCCGCTGAACCTGTAAAGTCCTATAAAAACTATACTTGGCAAAGTTCTATACACAATTGCCACGCTAATCGATACGCAGCCCAATTAGCCACTGAAGTATAAAACTAATGTAATGTACTGAACATATATACATCTAACATAAGAATCAACAGATACAAAACAAGCCACCCCTACTGTTGAACCAAAAAACAGCCACAACAAACCTCATTCCCTGGCTAAAACGAAGAACAAGGCTCCAACAGAAAAAAAGAGACCCGCCGAGGAGGTTCCCACCGAAAGGCACACTCGGTCACGAGTAGAGCCGCCCTCTTCGCGATGAAATTTAGTGTCATCATTTCAAAGAGACGGTTTCAAAATGTCATGCACGCAACCCGAAGCGAACATGCTCGTGGAAGAGATAGGAGATGTTCCCTATCTACAAAAAATCAACCTCCTCGAACGTGGCAACTTTGGGGCTGTCAGCAGGCAAGGGATTCTCAAGAGAGTATGCCCTCTTAACGTCGCAGTAAGCAAACTTCAAACAGTGTCCAACGTCTTGATTGGCGAGATCAGGCTAAACGTCAGCGAGGTAAACTGAAACATTTTCACATGTCTTTTTTATTTTAAACAACTGCTCGTAGGATTTTGTTATTCTGACCGTCTTACTTCCCAGATGGCCACCAAAAGCTCCTTCCTTTTCGATCGGCTGACCGAGAAGATTACCAGTTGCAACTCCCTTACCAAGGAGAAAAATCAACTGGAAGAGCAAGACAACTCCCTCCGCTCCGAGCTCAAAACCAACGAAGAGGCGGTCATGACTAAGGTCACTGATCTGTCAAAGGTGAAGGAAGAAAAGAGAACCACCGAGGCCCATCTTGCCTTTACTAAGACGTCTGAGGACTTCTAAAAGAGCTCAGCGAGGCCTGAGCAAATGCCGCCAAAAGGGAAGAAGAACTAATGTCAGAAATGACGCGCCGGATAACCGAGGAAAGACTTGCCGTTGGTGAAGACTTCAAAGCTTCCTCAACTTTCGACGACCTCATGTACCCTTATTACAACCAGGGCATGAACCATATTCTAAGACAAGCCGCCATCAGTGAATTCCCCGACCTCACGCTTGATGTGCTCGCTTCTTGGGGAACGACCTCCCCTTTTTACCGAAAAATTCTCAAGGGCCACTCCCTCGTGCCTTACAGTGTAGATGAGTTGGGATTGCTTGCCGAGGAAGATGCCAAATCGGGATTATCTACCTGTAATCCCCCTACTAGAGTTGTCAAATAGGGCAAAAGCCCGCGGGCATGCTCGCCTCGCCACCCATAAGGGTCGGGTTGGGCCGATGTATTAGATACCCATTTGGAGAACGGGCTTTGCCTGTACGGGCTGCGGGCTTTGCGGGTTGGGGAGGGGCGGGGGGCGGGCTGCCCGCATTTTCTCACTTTTTAAAACTTAGAATTAAAAGTTTGAGTGGACCTGCCCATTCTCCATCTAAATTAGGTTAGGATACTCATTCCATTGCATTGTCATTTGTCATTGGGAAAAAGTCAAAAATATCACAGTTATTCACAGGCAACTTGAGCGTCTTCGACTGCGTCATCCGTCTTCGAATGCGTCCTCTGTCTTCGACTGCAGCAACAGCACCTCTCTCTCTCTCTCTCTCTCTCTTTGTGGTCTGAGAGTCTCGCTCTCATCGTCTCACACCTCTCTCACCTCCGTCGGTTATCTCCCGTCAACGCCATAGTCGTCGGTTCTCTTCTCTCTATCTCTCTCTCTCTCCGGCGAATCCCCGTCTCCAACGCCGTCCTCCCTCCTGCCTGATCTTCATCTCCCAGATCCGGTCCAGATGAGTTCCCGTCGCCCCAAGGCCCCAAACCCGAGCCCTAGCAGCACTCTCCAGTCTCCATAGGTCAGTAGCCTCTGAGTTGCTGTTGTTGGCGATGGCTATTGCAATTTCTCAGTCGCTTTTCTTCTCAAAAATTCAAAATCCTCACTCTTCATCTACAAGAACAACAAGAGTGGCCTGATTACATTCTTACTTAATTGGGTTTGTTAAAATTTTGAAAAATGATCAATGTCTTACTTTAGATCTGTAATATTTAGATTTTCTTTCTTCTTCTCCTTTCTTTTCCTTGAATATCACCGCATTTCTCGTAAAACAACATGCTTTATTACCAATTATCCACACAAAGTGAATTTTAGTTAACCGCTAGAAACTCAAATCGTTAGCCGCTCAGACCTTAAATATAAATTAAGGTCCAAGGCCACCTATTATTCATCGAGCAAGGACATTCCAAGCTCAAAGTAATAGTCAAAATGGAAATTTAACACAACACTCGAACACCAACCCTTTTTCACGAATAAAAATTTCTTTCTAGTAAAAAAGAGAATAATCGAGATCGCAATTGCACACCACTCACTCGAACACCAACTTTTTAACCGAGCAGGTAAAAACCCATACGCGTCAAAAAGCATACTCGAGGTAACATTAAGCACAATAGCTGAGATAAAAGAAATGATGCCCAAAACACTCAATTCATTTCTCCCCAACTTACTATCAAGCAAAAGGAAAAACAAACAGCTTACACACTCCCCATCAACGATAATACTTCTTCAAATGATCTGTGTGTCACGGATGTTTCAGCTCGTTGCCTTCTTCTATCCACAACATATTGGTCCCCTCCCTTACAACCCGGGTAACTTGAAAAGGACCTTCCCGGCAACGGAACCAACTGATGCGTCCAAAATATTCCTCAGACACACTGGGCTTTACAATCTGGATATCTAGATTTCAATCTATCCAAAACCTTCAAGGCCCAAACATATAATGCAAACACCAACTGTGAACTAGGCATGAGCTTTCCCTGCAAATGCACTCTGTCGTGTGAATTAGCAAACACTCAGTTGAGTAAGCATTTTGACAGAGTATAGCCAAGGTAAAAAATCACGTACCTCCCTCCTTCATTTTTGGGGGGTTTTTATAGCCTTACTGGAGAACTGAGTTAACTGCTCATTGAATGTTTGAGCGTATAAAGTGGGCACATTAAAGGCCACGTTCAACCGAATAGTCACATCTTGGACGTGGCAGCGAGTTTCCCGGAGGTAACCACCCACGTCTTAGACAACCGTTACTAAGTTACCGAGCATGGCGAGCACGTTCGCTTAAACCTTGTTCGCTACATATCTGAAGTCTTGCTCGTTGTATATTAAGCCCCTACTCGCAGCATACTAGGCCCCCAGGCTCCTGGGGTAGAAATACTCATATGAGGGTAGAGCAATTTGCAGGCTGAGCGCATCTAGTTAAATACTTTGACTTAGATCATGAAAAATACGCGTGCTTTGCTCGTGGCCAAAGAGGGTGTGTTGTACACGTGACCGATGCTTAGGCCTTTTGGGCCGGGCAGCTCACTAATATTTCAATTTTTATTTATTTTAAATTTAAGATATAAAGTATTCGGTTGTTAACTATTTTAAATTACTAACTATTCTGATATATTTAAGAAACTATTAATTTCATTATTTTATTTTATTTTGAAGTAAAATTGAGTTGATCCAGTTGTAGATGGTTCAGTAAATTTGAAATTCATATTACCAGTCCATCTTAGCTATAATTTAATAAGATAATTGATTCATTTAATTAAACTGTTTCTTTTATATTGTATTAATTATTCATATATTAATTTCAGTATTTATCCTATTTTAAATTTGTTCAAAAGATTCTAATTTTAAGGAGTTTGAGATATTTTTTTAATTATAAGCAACTTTTTTAAAAAAATATATTAAAACATTGCATCGCACGTGTATAACCTAGTAACTATTACTAAAACAGAAGCCACTACTGCCACATGATATTTTTCTGTTAAAAGCTAAAAGTTTTAAAGGAATTTAGTGCTGTCGCGTGTCACCTTCAAAATGGTAAGTTTTTTTCTTTTTTAAAAAATTGATTATTTTTAGATAAAATTCCTAAATCTAATTAGAGAAGATAAAAATCGTAAAACTAATTTGATTAGATAGATTTAGGATATAGTTTTACAAGTAAATTTATGATAGAGATTTATGATTTTGCTTTTATGTTTTTCAAATATCACTTATTAAACTATATTTTATCATATTCAATTTATACAAGTTTAATCTGACTGAAACTCTTTAATTTACATCTCTTTTCATTTTCCTACTATTTAATTTATACAAATTATTCACGGGATTATTTTATGTTATTTTTTATACTAATCGATATTTATTAATCATTAATTAATAATTTATCATTTATCTATTAACTATTATTAAAACAGAAGTCGTTGCTGCCATATGACGACTTTTTGTTGAATGCTTAAAGTTTTAAAGGATTTATATGCTTTGATGTGACACCTTTTTGTAAAGTTGTAAAACAAAATTTCTTTTTTTGTGCCATAAATTAAAAACGGATAGATTTTTAAACTGATACCTTCTTTATATATGGTAAAAGTTTTTTTTAATTATTTTTTGCTGCCAAAATCGGTTAGTACGAGATAGATTTTATCATATTTGATTTAGACGCGTTTCACTTGATTAAGACTCTAAATTTTTATGGTAAAAGTGTCTTTTTACGAATAGATTTTATCAATTCTCATAGATTTTAATATTTCGATTATATATTTATATGATCAATTTTGAATATTTACCTTATTTTTTGTTTCTTTCAAATTATTCTAATTAAAACAATTAATTATTTATTACAAGTTTAGAAAATCATCTCAGTATAAACAACTTTTGCACACAAAAAAAATATTAAAACCGTGCTTACGGTACTTTTTTTTTCCTGCCAAAAATTAAAACCGGATAAATTTTAAAACTGGTGTCTCCTTTATGCATGGTAAAAGTTTTTTTTTTGTCAACTTTTGTTGCCAAAATTGGTTAATACATGATATATTTTATCACATTTTATTTAAACGAGTTTCGCCTGATTAGTACTCCAAATTTTTATGGTAATTTTTTTTTTGTGTGTGTAGATTTTATAAATTCTCTTAGGTTTTAATTTTTCAATTACATATTCATATGATCAATTTTGAATATTTAACTTATTTTTTCGTTTTTTTCAAATTATTCTAAATAAAAATTTTAATTATTTGTTACAAGTTTAGAAAATCATCTTATTATAAACAACTTTTGCAAAAAAAAAAAAAACTATTAAAACTGTGCATACGGTACTATATATAAATTCTTTTTTTTTTTTTTGCTGCCAAAAATCAAAACTTGATAGATTTTGAAATTGATGTTTCCTTTATACATGATAAAAAAATTTTCGTTTTTTTAACCATATTTTGCTGTTAAAATCGGTTAGTACTAGATAGATTTTATCACATTTGATTTAAAAGTGTTTTCACTTGATTAGAACTTCAAATTTTTATGGTAAACGTTTATTTGCGGACATATTTTTTCACATTTGATTTAGACATGTTTCAATTAATTAAAAACTATTCAATTCTTATGGTAATTTGTTTTTTTTTTTACCATTTTTTGCTGTCAAAATCGGTTTTACAAGATATATTTTATCAAATTTGATTTAGACAATTTCAAATAGATTTTATCCAATTTGATTAAGCGTGTTCCACCAAAACCACAAACAACTAATGTGAAATACTTCCACTCCACAAACACCACCTTGACAAGTTTGTCTTCATGGTATTTTCCCTCCCCTTCCTAAAAATATTTGTTCGATTTTATAATTCGCATAAATTTTCGGTTTGATAATTCGTTATGATCTCACGATTTTTTTAATTTATTAATTATGTGAACATCTTGTTATTGTTGGTTTACTCAAATAGCTTGCAAATTCTATCTACAAAATTAAGTTTCAGAAACAAAACTAAATCTACCATGCATCGCACAGGTAATAACCTAGTACAATTAATATTACAAGTAGTCAACTCTTTTTCTTCTCTCTATATTTTATATTCACATTATAAAGTCACACCCTACGATTAATCTTTTGAATAGTCATCTCTTATAAAATATCAATCCTTCAACTATCGCTTGAAGTAATGTACCCCTCAACTGCAACATTTTTTTTTAAATCGCACATTCTATTTAAACACTATCATTTCAATGGATGGAATCAACATACCATAGATTAGGGGTGAGCTTGGTCCGGTTCGATCCACTTTTTTGGAAAAACTGAGAGAACCAGGACCAGACCAATAGTCTGGTTCTTAAAAAATATAGAACCAGGACCAACTCAATATGTCTGAGAACCAATACATTGGTCCGGTCCAAAACCAATTGAAGACGTACGAGAACCAGGACCGGATCAATACGATGCGTATCTTTGATCAAGAGGAAAACTAGATTTTTAAAAAAACAATGATCAATAATCAAATCATGTTCTTCCTTCATATAACATTTTGTTGGGTTTGTTGTTCTTGTGAAAATAAACTAAAGGTAAAAATCATTACTTCCAAATTAATAAAGGGAAACGAAAAAGAAAGTTGTAAGGAAATTTATTGCAAGTCATCTTCCTTTCCGATCCTCTTATGATTAATTTAATTAATTTACTGGTAACAATCCTTCAAACTAATAATGTTTGGAATCACAAAAAGAGGCAGAAAATTAATTAATAGGGAAGAACAATGTTTTCTCTCCTATTTTCTCTTTAATCAAATAAGGAAACTTGGTTGAATATTGAATCAAATTATTATATATTTTCTTTAGGTTGTAAGTTGTATCCCTTTTATTATTTTATTATATATATATATAATAAAATAATAATAAATACCGATTGGTTCGGTTCGGTCCGGTTCTGCGTTTTTTGTTTCTGGAACCGGGGACCGACCCAATTGTCCGATTCTGTAAAAATTCAGATCCAGGGTCAATCCAAAGTATTGATCCGGTCCATTTTTAACTGGTTCGGTCCGATTCCATTGGTCCGGTCCGATTCCGAAAAACTTCTACTCACCCCTACCATAGATGCAGACATAAAAATCTATTTACTATATATTTAAAGTCAATGTATTAAATCGATAGCAGAACATATTGTTTATAAAAAGATAAAATCGTTATTTGACAATTACCAAGTATATGAAATTAGAGTTTATAAATAGTATCCCAAAACGGTTTATCAAAAAACTCACGTTTTGTAAACGTTGTGTTTTAAAAATGGTGTATTTTAAAAAAGCTGCACCGGCTTAATATGTTCTCCCGCATAAAACTATGCCACAATTCGCATTCGATTCACTAGGGTTTAGAAAATGACCTTCCCCAGATTCATTTCCATCGATTACCATTACATGGCTGCAAAACCTCAAGGTTAGGTAGCGAAGGCCATCATCTATGACGAACTCCAACGAGGTTGCCAAAATCCACAACCAAAAACTAATCTCCTGCTTCAAATCTCCCCCAATTCCTCTCTCTCGCTATCTAGAAATCCAGACTTGAGCCTATCAGACATAAATTACCTAATCAGAGCCTACATCAATGGATATTGTTAGTGTGAGCTTTCTCTTTCCAGAGCGATTCATTTATTAAAATAGAAGGTTAAATGGGAGGAAGCAAATGGAGGAAAGTAAAATGGCTCTGGGTTTGAACACGTGTCTTTACGCACCCAGAACTGATGAGGAGGATTCATCGCCGTACCACCACCGTTTTCCCCCCTCCGTCTCCGCGACGCCGGCCAGAAACCCCGACTGTCTTCCTCTAACGCCAAGGACCCCCATCCCCGGTTGCCCGACCTATTGGCTATTGCTACCTAAAAACGGTGTCAAATTGCCCTAGGTTCGTCTTATGTCAGATACAAGAACATGTTAATTTTTTTTTTTGATCTGATATTAATTACTTCATTTTGATCGTAAATTTAAAGAATTGTTCTCGTTCGGTCAATGTTTAATTTGGTTTTATTCGCGACTTGCTTGATCTTGGATTTATTGATTGTGAATTAGTTGTGACTGTTAGGTTTTTGGCCACGTACAAATCGGGGAAGAAAGACCTTGTCGTTAGTTTAGCTCTACCAGCTCTGGAGGCACATGCGGTGGTTATGGAAAATTTTCAAACTAGATCCATCAATTCATCAAAAGTAGTGGCTGTTTGGGAATTTAAAGCGATTAATTAAGGAATTGGTCATAGTGAAGGGACACTGTGAATGTCCCCCACCATCCGTGACCGTCTTCAGAAGCACGCAATCTCCATCCCCTCCACCCACTTTCTCCTTCTCTCTAGTTTGATTTCTCTGTTAGTTTAAAATAAAAAAAAGAAGAAATTATCGTTTGAATTTCTATTATGTTAATTGAAAAAAGAAACTAGTGTTTCAATTCTTTGATTGGGCATTTACCATTTACCTTGCACAATAAGATGAGAGCATAAATTGAGATGCATGGATAGATTTCACTTTGTCTCTAGTTCCAAATGTATCACTCCACCTTCATTTGCATCTTTACTGTTATTTCCAGCAAGGTCAACTCTAGTCCATTTTTTGAGATACGTAAGTAACAATAGGCTTCCAGTCTGGCAGCAGAGACCGATTATTAACCCAATATACAACCCCTGTACGAGTATAAATAATATTGACAACAATTATTGTACTCCCTTCGTCCCTAAATTATTATCCTAGTTAACTCGGCGCACAGATTAATAAAAAACAGTTGACCCGGTGCACAGTTTGTCATTATGTAATTAAGTCCCTTAATAGGGGTTAAGTTGAATTTAATATGATTATGACCAACTAATTAAATGAGATAAAGTCTTTTTTTTTTTGTGAAAGTGAAAACAACAACTAAACAACTACAGTTAACACCCGCCTCATCTCACCATTAAAAATGGATGAAAAAAAAACGATAATTAAAAAAACGAAGAAAGCATAAAATTAACGCATTTATTTAGTACTTTAGACTTTACCATCAATATCCTTCATGTTCACTTTTCTATCAAGGTCATCATCGAATGACCATTCTCACTTTGATTTTGAATAAACACATGCCAATTCAAAGTCGTCTCAACAAAATATAAATGCCTCTTCATTTCTTGAATTAAGCACTCCAAGTCCAAAAAGAATTGTGAAGGGACTCAACCACTCGAATTCCACGTGGCTGATACGTGGCTATTAGAACAACGACATCTGGCAACTGAACCGACGTGGCATAGCTCAGCGACCATCCTCGACACAAGCACCACCAGGCCGACCAGACCTAAGCCGAGCAGAATCATCTCTGACTAGCCAAATGTCACCAGATAGACCTTACATGATCGGTCCTCGACTATAGCCGACCACCAAGAGAAAACAGGGACCTAAGTCCCACCGACCTAAGCGAAGAAACGTCAGCATAGTACAAAGTATGCCAGGTGGCCCCGTTCGATTGGAGAGACACCAACGTGCTCTGCGCCCGCCGCTCCACTTACAGCTTGACTCGATACTCGACAAACTGAAAGAGAGAACCAATAGGAGCCAGCCACCTCGGCCGACCAACAGATCCTGTCTCCAACGTGCCGTCCTTGCTTGTTTGGCAAGCCAAACCTGGAGAGGAGTATAAAAAGGGAAGTAACCAACTTCACAAGGTATGACACTGTTCACAATTGGCATATTCCCTACTTTGAGCTTACAACTAAACACAGATTACTGAGGGTGATCACAGGGTACGCCTGTACACTCCATTGTTATCCCCGCACTGATTCTCACGCCGGAGGGCTTTAGCTGGGATAACCTCCCAGCTCCCTGACCGGTGTTTTCTCTTATTTGACAGGGCTCACGCAAGAAACCAAGGAAGACAACTGGGAAACCAACAGCAACAGCAGCCAGATATCCACCTCACCGCTCCAGCACAGACAGTCTTTACCTGGACCAGCCCCACGTATACTCCACGTGTAGTCACCCATATCTTGGCGTGATCAAGTGGTTCCGTTGCCGGGAATCGAAAACTTCTTTCTTCTTTTCCCTGTCTTCCATTTCTTAGCCCTAACCATACACCATGGAAAGAACAACCCCTACAAAACAAAACCAACCAGGAGCAAATGAGCCTATCCCCTCGACCATGCAACCTCCCCAAACGGCCAATAGACCCACAGAAATAGACCTGACCACTCCGAGCTCGAAAGTCTTCAAAGGAAAGGGAGTCGCTGACGTAGGCTCGAAGGATCTCTAAACCCGCCAGGAACCAATGAATGAACAAGAAAAATACTTGGAGGAACTGAAGTATTGGGAACGACGAAAACTTTACCTCCAAGAAATCCAGGAGGCAGAGCAAAGAGTGTACGAGTTGAGCAAAAAGGTGGGGGCCACACCAAACATGATAGTCACACGGGAACCAATCAGGGCGAACGAGGAAGCCCCATCGAGGGGCAAAGAGAAAAGAAAGGCCACCCCTCGCCCGAGCGTGAAATCAAGGCTGGGCGGGAGGATGATCGAGCACGTCCGAAAACCGAGCATTCATAGCCGGCTTACATTTCCAGATGAATCAAGATGCCCTCCTTCCCGAACTAGGGAGAGGAGCGAGGAAGGAGAATCTCAACCAAGAGCGGAGGCAGTGAAGAGCAGAACGTGCGAACACTGTTCTCACCCCCAACAATCCGGGATAGAGCAACGAAAAAGTGGTCGGAACGCGACCACAGAAGTACAGAAAGATGCCCCTAAGTCCCCACCCAAGGAAGTCGAGCAGGAGGTGAAGTATCTCCGAGGCAGGCTTGAAGCAATTGAAAAAGGGAAGCCGATGATGCTTCCCCCATCCAAAAACGGACCATTCAAAGAAAAGATGAGGAAAGCCCCACTGCCCGACAAAAAGTTGCCTAACTTCGACTCATACCAAGGACTCACTAGTGCGGTAGACCACATCGCCAGCTTCGAAGTCAAGATGAATGCAATAGCCCCAGAAGACGAGGATGCTTGGGGAAAAATCTTCGCAGGCACCCTACAGGGAAAAGCTTTGAAATGGTACACGGGGTTACCCCAGTTGATAAGGCGATGGGATGAGTTGAGACATGATGTTCGTGGACGCAATTTTCTTGACAGGCAACAAGAAGCAGACAGACTTATGCAGCATCCAACAACGTCACAATGAGTCCAATCAAATGTACATGGATCGATTCATGGCTATGGTCGACCAAATACCATACATCTCGGAGGAATCCATTAAAATGTGTTTCATTTCGGGCTTACAGCAGGGCCTGATGAGACAGGAGATGATGCTCCGGGACCATGGGTCAGTAGGAGAAATGTACGCCCACGCTCTTAGGGTAATAAATGCCGAAGATGCAAAGAAAGATGGGAAGAAGAAGGATCAAGAAGGATCCAACCGGACACAGGATAGTTGGAGGAGAGAGGGCCGAGGAGACTCCTGCAGGCGCGAAGACAATCGAGGAAGGAACAAATGGGATGATATAGAGTGGACTCCTTTAAACACTAGTTGCGAGCATATCATGAACGTCCTCCTCGACCAAAATAGAATCGGGCGACCACCACCGCTAAAGGAGACACGGTACCCCCGAAACCCCAACAAGCACTGTGCATATCACAAGGACGTCGGCCACACAACTGAGGAATGCATCAACTTGAAGCGAGCAATTCAGAAGTTAATAGACCGAGGGGAGCTCAGGAGGTTCGAGCAGAGAAATAACCGAGGAGATCGAGGAGGGGAACAACGACGAAATCAGGACCCGCAACCAGACAACCCGAGGCCAAGGAATGTGATAGACACGATCAGAGAGGCCACTCCGAGCGGTACCCGGCTCAAGAATATGATTTACAATTTGAAACACGTGGTGAACGCAATGCCCATAAAAGACGAAGAGGGAGGCATTACATTTATGCCGAGTGAGCTAGCCATTAGTGAAACGGCGAGGCAACAGCCACTAACTCTGAGGGTCGGAATCCACAATAGCGACGTAAAAAGAGTCTTGATAGACACGGGGGCATCAAGGGATATTTTGTACTACAAATGCTTTGTCGGTCTGAAGTTGGGGGACGCCCATCTCAGGCCAAGTTCAGTACAATTAGAAGGCTTCACCGGACACCAGGTCGCGGTAAAAGGATCGATCACCCTCAAGGTTGTATTAGGAGAAGAAACCACCACACCTCGAACGGAGGAAGTGGATTTTCTTGTGATTGACCTCCCATCCCCATACAATGCAATCCTGGGTTCCCCGGCCCAAACCAAATTTCAGATGGTCTCCTCGTTGGCTCATCAAAGGGTGAAATATCCCACAAGCCACGGGACAGGGATAGTACTCAATGACCCGGCCAGCACTCTTGAATACATCTACAAAGAAAAGAAAAACAAGGAAAAAGTGAATACAGCCCAACCTCGAACGGAGGTGGCAGGCGAGGATAGGCCGACGAAGAAGGCGAGAGAGGACGGAGGGGAAATTGTCCCCGTCGTTAATGCACCAATTGAAGCTCCCAAAGCATAGCAATTAGCGCGAGCTGGGAACGCCAGCTCGCCGCCAAAGGAAAACATGGAGGCAATGGCGCCTAAACCCCAGATAAAGTCAAAAAGAGCAACCAAGAAAATAGAGATGGTAGAAAGCTCGGATACTGGAGACCGACTGGAGATTAAGCCAGATGAGGACTTGGAGGAAATAGTGATCAACCTTGACTTCCCAGAGCAGAAAGTTAAGGTCGGAAGAGAGATACCAGAAGAGGAACGAGCAGCCATCATTAAACTCTTGAAGGAGAGTCTGGATGTCTTCGCCTGGAGGGTCGAGGACATGGAAGGAATCAGCCAGGACGTGGCTGTACATAAACTTAGCATCGACCCCGACGCCATTCCCATACAACAAAAGGCAAGAATTTTTTCTTCCCAGAAGCAAGAGGCGATCAAGGAAGAAGTATCCAGGCTGCTCAAAGCGAAAATAATAAAGGAGGTTCTGTATGCAACATGGATAGCCAATGTGGTCATGGTGAAAAAGTCGAGCGGAAAATGGAGAATGTGCGTAGACTTCACCGATTTAAACAAGGCTTGTCCCAAAGACTGGTACCCCCTGCCGAGGATCGACCAGCTCGTAGATTCATTGGCCGGGCACAAAATCCTGAGTTTTGTCGATGCCTATTCTGGGTATCATCAAATACGAATGTGGCTGGCTGACCAAATTCACACGGCGTTCCGAGCTGCAGGAGGACTATACTGCTACACCATGATGCCCTTCGGGTTAAAGAATGCAGGGGCCACGTACCAAAGAATGGTGAATAAGGTGTTCGGCGACCAGCTAGGGAGAAACGTGGAAGCATACATCGACGATATGGTGATCAAGACAAAGCAGGCCGACCATGTCGAGGACCTAAGGGAAACCTTTGCAAACCTAAGGAAGCACAAAATGAAATTAAACCCGGCAAAGTGCGCTTTTGGGGTAGTCGCTGGGAAATTCCTCGGCTACATGGTCAATGAGAGGGGAATTGAGGCCAACCCCGAGAAAATAAAGGCCCTAACAACTATGGACCCTCCCGAGTGTATCAAGCATGTTCAGAAACTTAATGGTCGGATCACCGCTCTCAGTCGCTTCATCGCCAAGTCGGCAGAGAGAAGCCTACCATTCTTTAAGACATTGAAAGGGGGAAAGAAATTTCTATGGTCGGACGATTGTGTAAAGGCCTTCAATGAGCTCAAAGAATATCTTGGCAGGCCGCCTCTGCTCAGCATCCCCATCCCCGAGGAAAAATTGTACGTATACTTGGCTGCATCAGACTCGGCAGTCGCGGCAGTGTTAATCAGAGAGGAAGATAAGTTGCAAAAGCCGGTCTACTATGTGTCTCATGCCTTAACCGAGGTCGAGGAGAGATATTTAGAGATCGAGAAATTGGTGCTCGCCCTAGTAATTGCTGCTCGAAAATTGAAAGCGTACTTCCAAGCTCATCCGATAGTGGTCTACACAGACCTCCCGATGAGACAAATCCTGCATAAGCCAGACATGGCAGGAAGAATGCTAAAATGGTCGGTTGAGCTATCGAGTGCGGGATTGAATCTGGCCAGGAAAACTATTCAGGTTTTGGCAGACTTCATCGCCGAAACTTCATTTACAAAAGGAGCAGCTAAGGATAATACGGAGGAAAGTCGGGGAAAACCAATTGCGACCGAGGAAAAGCCCGCAGACGAACAAGCAAGGCCGAGACCACCCGACCATTGGACCCTATTCGTGGACGGATCCTCGGGAGCCACTAAAAGTGGGGCAGGAATCTTGGTAATTACCCCAGAAGGGGAGGAGTTAGGTTTGGCCCTTGAATTCGGTTTCAAGGCTTCAAATAACCAGGCCGAGTATGAGGCATTGGCGGCAGGTGTCGAATTGGCAAGGAAGCTGGGGGCCGAGAACATCGTATCTGTGATGATTCACTAGTGGTCAAGCAAGTTCTGGGCGAATACGGGGCAAACCACCCGGTCTTGGCCAAATATCAACAGTTAGTCCAGGCGCAACTCAAGGAGTTTAAATATTGGGAATTAGAGCGGTGCGAGGAAAGTAATGCAGAGCAGATTACTGTCGAAGGTCGCTACTTGGCGAAGACATTCCGTCGAGGTCGAGCGATGTTTCTCGAGAATCCAGCCATTAATGAGGAGAAAGTGATGGTGATTGAAGAGGCCCGAGTCTTTGGATCGGCGAAATCAAGGACTACATTGAGAAAGGCACTCTAGAGGATAAGGATAAAGCGCGGGATGATAAGGAAGAGCATGCCGATACTCGGTCATTGGGGAATCTTTGTACAAGCGATCTATCTGAAGCCCCCATTTGTGTAAGCGGTGCAAGGCCTCCTGGCCGAGGTTCATGAAGGGGAATGTGGAGGACACCCGGGAGCAAGGACTTTGGCAGATAAGATAAATTTTCACGGATACTACTGGCCGAGCATGAGGAGGGATGCAGCAGAATACGTGAAGAAATGCGACAAGTGCCAAAGATTCGCAGATATTCCTAGACTCCCATCCATACCTCAGACACCGGTGATCGCAGCATGGCCGTTCGAGATGTGGGGTATAGACCTCATCGGTCCCTTCCCCAAGGCCAAGCACGGATGCGAGTTCATCATAGTAGCCGTTGACTACTTTACTAAATGGGTAGAGGCCAAGCCCCTGGCCAGCATCACCGAGGACCAGGCGGTGAAATTCGTGTACGAGCAGATCTTCTGCCGATTTGGTCTTCCTCGGATAGTAGTCTCCGACCATGGTACCCAGTTCTCCAAAAAATTCACAGCGAGCTGCGAAAGGGTAAATGTCAAACACAGGATGTCCTCAGTGGCTCACCCCCAGGGCAATGGCCAGGCCGAAGCAGGAAACAAGAAAATTTTACACGCCCTCAAAAGAAGTTTGGATGAGAAAAAGGGGGTTGGCTCGAGCAGCTGCCAATCGTCTTATGGGGCATCAGGACCACCGTCCACGGCTCTACGGGCGAAACTCCTTTTGCACTTACTTATGGATCGGAAGCCATGGCCCCAGTCGAACTAGCACTCCCTACGGCACGAGTCACCTTCTTCGACCAAAGTCAAAACGAGCTGTCAAGATTGTTGGACCTCGACAACATTGAGGAGAAACGAATTGAGGCAAGACTAAGGATGATTAACTACAAAAGGCTCACAAAGAGAAACCATGACAAGAAGGTGAGGCCGAGGAGCTTTTCAGTGGGAGATTGGGTCCTGAGGAAGATCGAAGCAACAGGCAAAAAGCTCGGCAGAAACAAGCTCTCTCCAAATTGGGAGGGACCACTAAGGGTGACCAGCATTGTTCGAGAAGGGACGTACCGGCTGGCAGAACCAGACGGAACACCACTAAAAAACCCATGGCACGCCGACCACCTAAAGAGATATTATCAATGATGTAACTCATGACAGTTGAATTGAGGAATGGAAAAATTCTATTATATTTTGTGTTACCAAGAAAAGACCTTTCCTCGGTACGCGAGGAAGGCCTCACTTTCAAAAACAAAAGACCTATCCTCGGTATACGAGGATAGGCCCAGAAAAGACCTATCCTCGGTATACGAAGATAGGCCCAGAAAAGACCTATCCTCGGTATACGAGGATAGGCCCAGAAAAGACCTATCCTCGGTATACGAGGATAGGCCCAAAAAAGACCTATCCTCGGTATACGAGGATAGGCCCAGAAAAGACCTATCCTCGGTATACGAGGATAGGCCCAGCAAAGACCTATCCTCGGTATACGAGGATAGGCCCGAAGACCTATCCTCGGTATCGAGGATAGGCCCAAAAAGACCTATCCTCGGTATGCGAGGATAGGCCCAGAAAAGACCTATCCTCGGTATGAGGATAGGCCCGAAAAAGACCTATCCTCGGTATCGAGGATAGGGTATCGAGGATAGGCTAAGACCTATACTCGGTATACGAGGATAGGCCCAAGAAAAGACCTATCCTCGGTATACGAGGATAGGCCGAAAAAGACCTATCCTCGGTATGCGAGGTAGGCCCTTGAAACCACAAACAAACTCGAAAAACTTAGACATTCTCATAAACAACAAAGATCACAAAAAGCAAAGCAACCGAAAGGCAGGCTCATCATCGATAATCAGTAAATAAGAGACAAAGTTAAACAAAGCTATCAAAGAGATAATTGTTTGGTACATCGACACACGAGGCCTAAAACACTCGTCGCGGCGAGGGCAATGAAGTTCGGAGGGAGGCTGGGGATCGGGTCCTAGGAGCGGGGAGCTCGGTGTTCGGCCAGCCTTTCGGCGTCACCAAGCCCGCTCCTACGTTAGGCTGCTCACCAAGAAAAGTGCATGGAATTCAGCTCGGGGTCGAAGCAGGAACATCCTCATTTCTCTTGATGGCCTCGATCCGAGCAACACGTTCCATCTGAAGCGAAGGCACGGGTACCCACTCATTCGAGCCACCTCTGGTCCTCGTCGCGCCTGTTGAAGCTCTTCACTGCGATAAGGGACCAAGGCATGTCCTTGACGAACAAATGAACCAGAGAAGGCTCAGCCCCCAATCGACCAACTCTCCCATTGGTACGCCATAGCTGCGTCTCGGAGGATATGTGAACCCATAGTGTAATGCGGCACCAGCTCATCGAGCTCTCGCCATCCCTAAGAGTCTTGTCGGCGGCCACAGCTGCTTCCAGTTGGGCGTCGAACCCCATTACTTGTGCTAGGGCGGCAT
>CM028381.1:123972451-124003346 GCA_013146195.2 Codonopsis lanceolata | reverse complement strand
CTCATCCATGCTAAATGTCTCATTGGCAGAATTTCTGACAATAGGGACTACGCATCCTTAAAGCGAGAATCTAACAAAGCCTTCACTCCACGAGCCATCGATTGGGACGGATACCAAAGTCTTCACCTTGAATCCCCTTTCTCGCACCAAGGACTTGGGAGAGTTTAGCCTCAGACTTTTCCTTGATGCCTCAGAGGACACACAGCGAGAGATGTCAAAGTTATGCTCTTCCTCCCGAGCGGGCCGGAGGATGAAGCGCTAATTTCTACGCCTTTACTTTAACATTTTTGTTTGATTTTATAAAATATTTAAAACTAAAAAGTTTAACAATTAAAATGTGGTTTAAAAATTCTAAAATTAAAATTTATTCTAAAGCATGCAAAAAATTTTTTCATCTACGTTAAAAACTATCTAGCACCCTAGCATGCAAATATTTTACGTATGAAATTAAAAAGGGTGTTAGTGTTACTTGATTGCAAATTAATCTGAGAGTGAGCGTACTGAGTGGAGCTTGATCTTCGTCGGCAACAATGAAAGTTTTCTTCTTCTTCTTCTTGGTCTTCAACCTTGTGGAGTGCAATGATGGAAGGATGGATGAGGAAGGTGAAGAGTTTTGAAGAGGGAGAGAGATCTTGAGAGTATGTGCCGATCTTGAGCCGATCGCCGGAATTTGAGGGTCACTGCTGCCGCCGCTGGAGAAAGAGAGGAAGATTTCTGTGTGATTTTCAAGAGAAAACCCAAATTTAAATGTGGGACCCTATGTTGCAGGTCAACACACCTTGCGTCCGCAAGGTGGTCACCAAAGCGGTTGAGATTCCTCGCCGATTTCCCATCTCTCGACAAGATCTACCATCTAAATTTTTATCGGGACCTTGTGTCGCCCTTCACACCTTGCGTCCGCAAGGTGACGTAGTCTCCTTCTTGTTTTCCTTTCAATACTTTTTCAACAGCTTGCGCTTAGCCCTTCCGTTAACTTCCGTTATGTTTGATATTTCCAATATAAAACTAAACAACAATTCTAAACTAAAAATTATTAGTAACATATAAATATTAACACTAAGATGTTTTTCTCCCCAAACTTGAATTTTTACATATTTAATTAAAAATTAAATGTCCAAAAATTAAATTTAACGGAGAAAAGCATATTTAAACTAACTATAAAAAAAACTAAATTACATTCAACATAGTGGGTTGCCTCCCACTTAGCGCCTTTGTTTAACGTCTTTGGCTCGACTCAAACCGCAAGCCTAATCTCGTGGTGGTTCATTGTCACCAAACGGATTAACTCAATTGTTCGCTCAACCGACATCGGCTCAAAATATGGCTTGAGTTGGTGTCCATTCACTTTAAACACTTCATTATTTTTAGGTTTTGAATATCAACACCTATGAGGATAAATTGCATAATTCTAAAAAGGACCGCACCATTTAGATTTTAACTTTCCTGAATAACCTTAACCTAGAGTTAAAAAGTAATACTTTCATACCGGATGAAGCATTTTGTTGGCTAATCCCATGTCATGATACTTTTGGTCTTCTTTGTATGTCTTCGCATTCTCATACGAATTTAGCCTATGCTCTTCTAACTCATTTAACTGAAACAACCTTTCTTCTCCGGCCAATGTTAAATCTAAATTTAATTCTTTAACAACCCAATAGGCTTTATGCTCAATTTCTACTGGTAAATGGCAAGCTTTGCCATACACCATTCTATATGGGCTCATTCCTATGGGTGTCTTAAAAGCGCCTCGGTATGCCCATAAAGCATCTTTGAGCTTAGATTCCCAATCTTTACGATTAGGCCTAATGCCTTTCTAACACCGCTTTTATCCGCCTATTGCTTACTTCTACTTGTCCGGATGTTTGTGGATGATACGGTGTAGCTAACTTGTGAGTTACACCATGCTTTCTAAGAACATTATTTAGCAACTTATTGGTAAAATGCGTTCCCTGGTCACTTATTATGGCCTTAGGGACTCCATATCTAGCAAATAAATCTTCTACAAACTTGACTACTGTTTTTCCATCATTAGTCTTAGTCGCTTCTGCTTCTATCCATTTAGAGACATAATCAACTGCTACTAGAATATACTCACAATTATTGGACACAGGGAAGGGACCCATAAAATCAATACCCCAAACGTCAAAAATTTCAACTACTAAATTAACATGTAAGGGCATCTCGCTTCTCTTCCTATACCACCTGTTTTTGACATTTGTCACATGTTCTCAGAAAACGCTTCACAATCTCTAAAACAAGGCCAATATGCACTGATTGCAAAATTTTTCGAGCAGCTTTGTTACCACTAAATGACCTCCACAAGAATATCCATGGCGTAATTCCATGATACCTTGTTGGTCTTTTTCTCGAAAATACATCTTCTTATTAAAGAATCGAACAAATTTTGTATAAATGAGGAGCTTCCCAAAATAATTTTAGTTTCCGCTAAAAACTTCTTTTCGTAATGATCAAAATCCGATTAATGATATCGCACACATAGTAGTTGACAAAATCAAGATACCAAGGGTCGTAATCTTTAATGGCTAAGAGTTGTTCATCAGAAAATTGTCATTTATGGGGATATGATCATCAAGAAATTGACGCTCGCAAGGGTGAAAATTCTAACCTAGACAAATGGTCGGCCACAACATTCTCGGTTCCCTTTTTATCCTTGATAGTAATGTCAAATTCTTGTAACAATAACATCCATCTAATTAATCTTGGTTTAGCATCCTTCTTACTTAACGATATTTCAATGCAATGATCGAAAAGATTATCACCTTTGATCCTAGCGTATATGATCTAAATTTTTCTAAAGCATATACTATCGCTAAAAATTCCTTTTCAAGAGTGGTATAATTCAATTGAGCATCATTTAGAGTTCTACTAGCATAATGGATCACATGAGGCTTTCTATCTACCCTTTGTCCTAACACGGCTCCAATCGCAAAATCGATGCATCACACATGATTTCAAAAGGAAGTGACCAATCGTGGATAAAATTGGGCAAGAGTTAACTTTTCTTTTAATAAATTAAAAGCTTCTAAACATTCTTTATCAAAAATAAATTCAGATCTTTTGCTAGCAAATTACATAGAGGTTTACGATTTTGAAAAATCTTTTATAAATCTTCGATAAAACCAAGATGGCCAGAAAACTTCGAACTCCTTTAACCGAAGTGGAGGGGTAGTTGTGAAATAACTTCGATTTTAGCTTTGTCAACTTCAATGCCTTTATTTGAAACAACATGCCCTAAGACAATTCCATGTTTTACCATGAAGTGACTTTTCTCCCAACTTAAAGTTAAATTAGTTTCGCAACATCTTTTAGGACGATGTAAGGTTTTCTAAACAATGATCAAAAGAATTTCCAAAACCAAAAATCGTCCATGAAAACTTCTACGCATCTTTCAACTAAATCTGAAAATATAGATATCATGCATCTTTGAAAAGTAGCCGGTGCATTACACAATCCAAAAGGCATTCTCCTAAAGGCAAAAGTACCAAAGGGACATGTAAAGTTGTTTTCTTGGTCTTCGGTGCAACAGTGGATCCGATTATATCCAAAAACCATCAAGAAAGCAATAATATTCATGACCGGCTAGTCTTTCAAGAATTTGGTCAATAAATGGCAAAGGAAAGTGATCTTTCCTAGTTGCCGCATTTAATTTTCGCAAATCGATACACATTCTATAACCAGTTATAGTCCTCGTAGGGACTAATTCATCTTTCTCATTTTTAACAACAGTAATTCCTGACTTCTTAGGAACTACTTGGACAGGACTAACCCATTTACTATCTGATATAGGGTAAATTATACCCGCATCTAAGAGCTTAAGAACTTCTTTCCTAACAGCTTCTTCCATGTGTGGGTTAAGTCTTCTTTGCCTTTCTCTTGAAGGTTTACTACCTTCTTCTAAATGTATTTTATGCATGCACATAGAGGGACTAATTCCTTTTAAGTCAGCTAAGGACCATCCCAAAGCTTCTCTATGTGTCCATAAAACTTTTAACAAACTCGCTTCTTGTGTTTCCGTTAAGTCGGCTGCTATAATAACAGGCAAAGTGTTACCTTCCCCTAAAAATGCATATTTTAAGTGGGATGGTAATGGCTTTAATTCTTCGACTTTGGGAGAATTAATGGAAGGCATAAATTCAGAATTTTCTACTTTAATAGTTTCTTTTATTTTAGCCTCATTATTCTCTTCTTGCTTTTCTTCCTTATTTTCTTCCTCAAAATTTTCTATCTCAATTTCTTCAAAGAGAGATTTTAGAATCTCTACTTCATCATCTTTGATTTCATAACTTTCTTCTACTACTTTTTCTGACTTATCAGAATTATTTTCTGATTCTAATTTTATTTCTTTACCTTCTTCATCTTTCTTTTTACTAGCTTTTAACTTTTCTTTCTCTAATCTTTCCTCTTCTTCTATTTCTCTTTCAATTTCCTCAATGTCAATTTTTATGGGAGGGATAGGGCTATCATCATAGACAATAAATCTATCTCTCTCATACTCTTCCTCTTCTTCAAAAGTTTCGGTTGATAATTTTTCAATCTCATCTATTGAAAAACAGGCACTTATGTCACTAGGTCTATTCATAGCATCAAACACGAAATTTCAACTTTCACCTAGGACCGACATTGTGAGTTTACCATTTTTCACATTAATCATTGTATTGGCATTGCCATAAATGGTCTGCCTAACAATATTGGGACTTCATTATTGGTGCATATCTTCCTTTCCATCTCTAGAACCACAAAGTCAACTGGTATGATTAATTTATCAACCTGAACTAGGATATCTTCCACTATACCCAAAGGATATTTAACTGAGCGATCAGCTAATTGCAATTGCATAGTAGTGGGTTTTAGTTCTCCTAAACCTAATTGTTTATAGACCGCGAAAGGCATCAAATTAATACTTGCTCCTAAATCTAGCATTGCTTTCATCTTTTTAGAGCTTCCCAAGGAGACTTGGATATTAAAGCTACCGGGTCTTTCAACTTAGGTGGTAATTCGGGTTGTAAACGAACCGACGCTTTAAACAACAATCTTTTCGTTGTTTTCAAACTTGTGCTTTTTAGAGTGAAGATCTTTGAAAAACTTTGCATAAGCTGGAATATTTTTAATAACATTAAGCAAAGGTAAATTAACATTTACTTTGGATAACATATTATAAATTTCCGAAAATTGTTTGTCCATTCGGTTTTTCATAAGTCTTCTTGGAAACGGAATTGGAGGAACATAGGGTGGTGGAGCCACATAAGGTTCCTCTTCTTCTTGATCCAACTCTTTTTCAACTTCAATTGTATTATCTTTATTTTGAATTTCTTTTTCTTTTTCTTGTTCCTTATTTGGAACATCTACTTCTACTTCAACTTCTTTTTCTACCTCTTGATTACTTAAGTCATTAATCTCTTTATTACTATCACTATCTTTTTCGATTTCTTTTTCTATTACTTTTTCAGATTTTCTATTGTAGCAGGCATATTAGAAGAAGGATCAGGATTACTTACCTCTTCACCTATCACCTTACCGCAAGAAGACGGTGATTGACTTAGCCTGCTCAGTTTGACTAGGGAACTTCCCTTCTTCTCTTTTATCTACTCCAGAACTTTCAATGTGTTTCTTTAAATTTTCGATTTCTTCAAGCATGTACTTCATCAAAGCTGCTTGACCTTTACTAGCTACTTCTTGCTTGGGAACTTCTTCAATTCTCAACTGATTTTGATTTGGCAACTGTGGAGGTTGTGGTGGTTGAGGTTGGAATTGTTGAGGTTGCAAAGGCTTATTTCCTCCCCAAGAAAAGTTAGGATGATTCCTCCAACCAGATTATATGTGTTTGAATAGGATCATTCCTTGGCCTTTGAGGGTACATATTCATAGCATTAGCTTGTTCGTAATACATAGCACTTGACGGACAAAATTAGTAGCATGAGAATATAATCCACATAAGGCACATGCTTCTTGAATTTGCCAATTTTCAAATTGAGCTTGTGTATTTGAATTATCTTGCAATTGATATAGGCTCCTATTTTTACCTCTAGCACTTTTCTGTTGGGAATTAATACTTAGCATCTCAAATAATTCTTCTAGTGCTTCGGTGTCATTCTATTAATAGAACCACCGTGCACTATCAACCATAGTTTGTAAGCCTGGCGAAAGACCATGATAAAATTGAAGCACTAACACATGTTGAGCCAAATTATGATGAGGACACATAATAAGTAGATTTTTAAATCTATCCCATGACTCATGGAATGTTTCACCTGGTTCATTTTGGAATGACATGATTTGTTTTCTATACTCCGTAAGAGATGCATGTTTGTAAAATTTGCTCATAAACAAATCATATAATTGTGCCCAAGTATAAACACTATTTGGTGTTAGGTTCATAAACCATCTCTTTGCCAATTCTTTTAATGCACTGGGAAAATATTTCATTTTGATTTGATCTTCACCAACCCTCCTAAAGGAAAAGTACTCATCATGTATTCATATTCTCTTAAGAAACCGACAGATCTTCATGGGGCATCCCATGAAAAGATGGTATGGCATTAAAATAATGTCCTTTTAACTCAAAATTCCTAACAAAGATCTGGCAAGACTAGACATGATGTCACAACATTTAATGAAGGTCTACTAAAGTCATTAATAGTTCTTTGATTTACCACTACTTCCATATTTCTTCTTGCAGGCTCTTCTTGTCTTTGATTCCTATTGACTGGGTCAACTAGGTTTTCATGATTACGATTATTGTTATTTTCTTCCATTGTAGGATCAACCAGAGGATCCTCTTGATTCAATTGGTCTTGATTATCAGGCTCGAAAACTAGATTTTCAAAAACTTCTTGATATCTTCTAACAATATTTATATCTTGATTTAAGTCTACCAATTTAGGATTTAAAGATCTACGACCGTGCATAAAAATAAATTAAAGCAATTTAAAAGCAACTAACTATTAAAAATAAAATAAAATCTTTTTGTATTTTTATTTTTATCAAAACTGAAAATTAAACTAAAAACTAAATTAAATTAAAAACTACGCTACCAACAAACTAACTACGTGAACTAGCTTGTCCCGAACGGCGCCAAAAACTTGATCGATGTTTTATTTAATCTTTTTCCTTGCAAGTGAACAAGACTATTATAGAATAGTATTGGAAGCAAGGGTCAAACCCACGAGACAAGTGATCACTTAAGCAATTATCGATAGCAAATTATTAACCTAAGGGGGTTTTTATGTTTAATTCTACTCTAAACTACTATTTATAGATGTTTAACTAATTAGACAAGAATAATGTATGAAGATCTTATGGTGGGTGGCAATCTAGGATTCTGGGTTTCACTTATATCTCCTTTATGTTCAATTCATAATAATGTCATTCAATGTCTTGGGTTCGTTCACTAAAAATAGATATAGTCTGTTGAACAATTGGTTCAGCCTCCATCCCCGCAAAAATTCATCCATTCTATATCCTAAGCACAGAACTGTCAATCTAACTGTCACCTAGATTTATGATCTATCTGTCACCTAGATCATGTAAGAACCTTGTCCTAACTTATCACTCTCGTGCATCGATAGGTCCAATTTATTGTGTTGGTGAGTCCGGTGTACGACATATGCACTTGGTCATGCAGCTTATCCGCACCTCTAAGCCTTTATTATTTGCGATTACATTCATTTGTTCAAAGCGAAATAATATAGGGGTTGATAAACAACACAATCAACAAGCATTGAATAGACATATATATAAGAATCAAAACATAAATTCGATACAAGTTACCTCCCACCTCCTAGATTATGGATGATTTAGTTCATCATAGACAATGAACAGCACATGGAGATGATCGGATACATGATTTGATCTTCAATACTTGGAATTACAGGATCTAACTATGTTATACAATCTAAAACTACCTAAAAACTATGAAAAGAGAGCTTCCAGCCGTCCTCCCTCTGCTTTGGCTCGGCCTCTGGCTTCTATATATACTCGGGAGTTGTAATCGGATTGAATGACTGTGTGAAAATACGACTTTGATGCATTCTAACCACCTTGCGGTCGCAAGGTGCTGGGTACCTTGCGTCCGCAAGGTCTCCAGTATGTCCGGCCTTGGAAATCTTGACTTGAGCCCTTTGCTCAGACGCCTACCTTGCGGTCGCAAGGTCTGAGGCACCTTGCGCCCGCAAGGTGTCCAGATTGTGCAGCTTTCATTGTTTCTTCAATTTTTCTTTTTGGCCCTTCTTGAAATTTGCACTTAAAACCCTAGAGTTTCGCGAATTTTCACAATTAACCTGAAACTTACAAAACTCACCGAAAACATATATTAGTAACCAAAAGCCTCGTGAAATAGCATAATTTAAGTCATAGAAGTATATAAAATCGACGTATAAAATACATCGATCAACCACGCACCATGGGGGATTCCTTCCTCCAAGACACGGCCAAGCCCGTGTATAAATTTGTTTGCGGACGTCTCATGCCCTCCAGTCACCAACACATAGTGACTTGGGAGAGGGCTGTCTTGACTTACACCATTTTGACCGGTGGGTCTGTTGATGTTGGCCGTTTGATCAACGGCCAAATCAAGACCCTTATTAGAGGTAGGACGAATGCGGGGTTCGCGTTCCCGCATTTGATTACCGAGTTGTGTAGGGGGCAGGCGTGAGACTGCCAAAACACACGGAGAGGCTGAAGGCTGGTCCGGCCATTACGAGGGCCATTTTGTTTGAGCATCACCAGCAGCCGAGAGTGAGGGTTCCTCAAGAGGAGGAACCCGAAGAGGAAGAGGAGGACCCGCTCGTTGGGATTTCCAATAGGCTAGAAGAGGTTGCCTTAGAAAACCAAATGGCTAATCAACAGTTGGCACAAATTCGTGCCGACCAAGAGCGGCTGTTTGGTTGGTTTAACACTGTGGGACAAAATGTCTCCGCTTATTATGGGCTGCCTCCTGGCACGATCCCCGAGTTACATCCTCATTCGTTATTTCCGCCCGACTCACCGTGAGTCGAGGCCCAAGTTCCATCCTCTTTCGTTAGGTGGATCTGCTATGTCCTTTTGATATTTGTCCTACCCCATCAATCCTCTCATATGTTCCTCTATTTTGAAATACAATTATAAGTCTTCCGCTGTTTTGTTCATCTTTGACCATTGTGATTCCCATTGTAGCTACATCCATAGCAACATTGGAAATTGCATTGGTTTCTTTTGAGAATCCTAGCTATTGTGTTCTTTCAGATTCTAAAACATATTTAGACTAAGTAAACATGCTCACAAACAATATGAATGCATGAATGCAAGCAATGAATGTCCATGGTGCCACATCAACATATAATGAGTAGCTGGATCTTTTGAGAATCAATCGAGTACATATCAAAGAGGATCTCAAGGAAATGAACTAGTAGTTGAATCAACAGATTCAAGGGTTACAGCGTATAATATTTTCTAGTCAACCACCCTCTTTAATATATCATGCTAAAGATATCTACTCTCCTCATTTTATGGAAAAAGATATCTAACCTCTATCTATGAATTTATAATCATATGATAGGTGATATCTTTCGTATCAAAAATCCTCTTCAAGATCTCCAAGCTTCAAAAGATAGATTTGATCATCGCTATTAAAAATCATCTTTGCTATTTCAAATAGCTATTTTTCAAGGATCTCTACATAAAGCAGTTTGGAGCAAGGATTCAAAAAAAATATGATGAAGAACTAGGTACAAACAATTCAATTATCCCTTCAAGCTACTCCTTCCTTGAAATGTTCTAGTTCTCATGATAGAAGATATAAGAGAACAGAGGATAGAAGGGTCGAAGAAATCATTCATCACTCAAATGATATTCCTTCTTTGAGTTGCTTCAATCCATGGCTGGACACTCATCTAATTCCTTCAAGCAATTCTTCCCTTGATGTGTTCCACTTCTTAAACAATTACTAGATGTTATTTCACCTCTTACTCATTTCTAGTTCTTGTTTAGACAATCATTATATTCTTCCCCACTTCTTCCTAATCTTAAAAGAATACTTGATTGTTGCCCAATCATACTCCTTAAACACGTGTTTTTGTTGTACACAGATTCGTTAGTGATCACTTAGAATTTCGATATTTTTAGTTCACTTCAAAATCCTTGTTTGATCAACTTGGTAGTGGAAATATATAACTGTTTTAACATTGTGAACCACTCCAAATACTATGTTCTTCTATGTGTTCTTTTTACTATTCATACACTTAAGTAGCTTCTATCTACTTAAGTGTTTAACAGTTACATTTCTTAATTATTTACATGGTTGCTTTTATATATTGTACTTAAACTCAATCCCTATACATAAGTGATCAAAAGAAAACCAAATCAAACTGTAAAGTTCAACAGTTGCTACCTGCTGATTTTACATCAGCTACTAAAAATCTTATCTTTTTCACTGCAACTATTAAAGTTTTTCAAAATAACCCTCAAAGTTTTAAAAGGCTATTCTCCCGCCATTTAGCCTTATTTTGTTGCCAACTAGACTTACAGTCATTGAATGGGAGATAGGTGGTAACCTGCATCTATGGGTTATAGCTTTTGTGAACTGCATGCGGGCTATTTTGGAATGGGTTGATGGTTCAAAAATGAAGATTGCATGGGTACTGATGTGGGGCATTAGTGTTCTGAGGAGGGTAGTTGGTATTTGGAATGTTGGTATTTGGAGGAGGGTTAGTATATTGGTATGGAGAGTAGGTGTTTGGGAGAGACGGGCCAGTCTTTTGATACTGATGTAGAGGGTTAGAATTTTGAACTTGAATGTTAGATATTTTGGTATTTGGAGGAGGGTTAGCATATTGGTATATAGGGTTGGTATTCGGTGATTATGGTAGGTGTTCGGGGACACATTTGAGGTTGATGCTTTTTGGGGTCCTATAGGGGAAGAAGTGTTTTCAGGGTTCAGCTTCAAGCTTTGAATGAGGGTTGTTATCTGGCCAATTAGGCGATCACTGTGTATATCCAGATTCTGATCAAACCACTGTTGCATAGCAGGAGTAGGAGCATAACTAAGAGCCCCTGTTTTGTGCCCATAGGAGTTTGTTCATCATCGGCGGTCATTCTACAAAAATCTGTCTTTTCTGAACTCATCTTCGTAATTAAACCCAAATATGTACTGTCTGAACTGTCCTTTGTACTTAAACCTAAATATGTATTGTCTGAATTGTCCTCTGTACTTGTACCTCAATTCCTTATCAAACGACCAGTGTTGTCTCTCCCTTTCCATGTCTAGGTCAGGTTTCTGAGGAAAAATGGTCGAAGAAGGTATAACTCAAAGGCTTGGTTTGGAAAGTACAGTTTGCATTTTATTAATGAAGATTTTTTTAAAAAGTTGGTCATTCAATCATAACTTTGTTTTGAATCTCTTTATTAGGTTCTGGAATAGTGGATTCTATCTCCTGAGTATAAGACTTTCGTATCCCACCTACCTTTCGACCTCCCAGAATCAGACAAATCCTGGGCAAAGGCTCTACACTCTTTTCGGGATCCACCATTCGGATCATTATAATGAGATACCCTCAAATTTAGCGCTCAATTCCAGTGCACTTTGTTGACCAGGAAAATGTCTTTTTTGCAACTAAGATTGGTCATTAACTTTGCGGTATAAAAACCAACCGATCAATGAAGTGTCCTAAAATGATATACGTGCAGTTAATGTCGCTGATGCAGGGGTAGTTTGGCTTACCTGGGTTAAAGGGTAACAATTCAAAATATTTCTACGTGACTGCATGTGTGTGAGTTAGCTAAGAAATCAGGAAACTATTTTGCATTAATATAAAGTAGGAAATTTTGTTTGTTTGTCTGTTTGATTTTTTGTTGATTTTCTCGGCTGATTAATTTGTAAAGCCCATATAAGGGACCGAACAATCGCGCTAGACGACATTCAATCACATCAATAAATATAAAGAAAAGTGGGGAAACTATATGTTCCTATTAATTACATATTTGTCATAATCCCCAAAATAAATTTAACAAATAAATTAATTAATTATTATATGCCTGGTTTTTGCCAACCGGAATATAAATCACAAATATCATTTGCAAATAGAAACAGTAATAATAACAAGTATACACACAATTTATTAACAAAGCAATTAACATTTTCATTATATATATATATATATATATATATATATATATATATATATATATATATATATATATATATATATAATAAAAATCTAGACCATGTATCAAAGCATGTTGAGTGTGTAAACAAATTTTGATAACCCCCCCTCCCCAAAAAAAGAAATTGAGTTTAGCCCTCTTTGTTTTTTTTAAAACATATCCCCAGCAAAGTCACCACTGTGAAAACCCCCTTTTGCAACATCGCATTAATGAAAAACGAGTGGTTTCAAAACTTAAGCTTGTAGAATGCGCTTGGCCTCATCGTGGACTCTAAAAATGTGTACAAGTCGCCACCTCTATTTTAAGATAAAATAGAGAAAAATCAAATGTTACCTTACAATTCGAGAGGGGTTAGGCACCCAACTCGCCCTTTCGGACTCATTTTTAGGGTTTTGCTAAAACATGTTTTATTTTAAATGTGCATTTACTCTAGAGAAGGTATTATATATATATATATTTATATATATATATATATATATATATATATATATATATATATTTAATAAAGGAGCTTTGTTTTAAAACATCACAATGTCTATTTTATAATTATATTTACATTATATGAACATAATTTATTAACTAAAAATATTTAACGATGCACTCAATTATTTTAATTTAACTACATTCTAAAAATATAAAATAATTATGATTTTATGTATAAACATTATTTAAGAAGATACATAATTATTATATCTACATTTTATTTATTATTTACTACATTAATATGTATACTAACATTTGACTAATTATAACATTATTTATAACTAATATTTACAAAGCATGCATAATGTTAATTTTTAACATTTAATAATAATGGGAACAGACTAGTATGTGGGTACTTAACTCTTAAAGCGTGAGTATCTGAACCTGGTATATACGCTTAGGTTTAAGTCCTCTAGGCATTTTTGAGTGTGTTTTCTCTGTCCTTTCGAGAAATGAAGTATTTTTTTTCTTTTTGTTGTCTTGTCTTGTGCGAAATTCTTGCAGTGTAACGATATCTTTTCTTTTAGATCGTCTTGCCGGGGGCAAAGACCGATGCTCGGGTGGCTCGCACGGGTGAGGAGGATTGCTTGGGATACGAAGGGAGAAGGCTCGCTTGCTCGAGCAAGGGAGGAGGAGGCAGGAGGCAAGAGGCTTCTTTTTCACAGCAGAGGGAGAGAGCTCTACTTTGTAGTGTGTTTTGCGCTGTGTTTTTGTGTATCGAAGTGAAGGAACGGAGGCCTCTATTTATAGGTCGTGAGAGAGTTGGGAAACTGGTGGTGGCTAGAGAAGAAGACTTGTACTCTACGCAGAAGAGGTGGGGCTTGCAGTGTGCGAAACTAGAGATCAAAAGGTGTGAGGGTGTGGCATTTGAGCAAGGGGAGCAGCACCCAAGGTGGGGGAGCGACTCCTTGCTTCTTGGTTTATTCTAGGAAGGGGGCAAGGCTCCCATGAGGGGGGAAGCGGCTCCCTCCTCGTCTTTTGGCTTTTTCCACTTTACACCGTTGAATCATTGGTTCTTTTCCGTTACGTTCCGTTACATTTCGTTAAGTCTTGGTTGCCCTAAAACGTAATGAAAGTAACCTTCATTAGTCCAATTAATTTGTAAATTATATTTTTAAAACATTTTATCGTAGACTACAAAATTAGGGCGTATACAGGGTGTCGGCTTCATAATAGCCCAAACCTAATACACTCCGACCAAACCTTTAAATTTTGTACCGTGTTCGAGTCGGTCAAATCATGTACATAGTTAGCTTAGGAAACATATGTTGTTGCTAGAGTAGAATGCCATGCGTTCCAATTAGATTGGATTTTTATTATACTTGTAAAACAATATTATTGGAATTTATATTTAAATGAACACATTTATTTATCTTATATTTATATTATTAATAGTTTATAAATATATGATAAAGTCCTTAGACAAATTTTAGCTATGGTGCATGGTTACACATTTGATGGTAATCGTGAAATATGCTTCTAGGGTTTTGGTCTTAAATTTGTTCTAAATCTGTTGGCTTTTCAAGACAAGGACATTGAATAGCCTTGTGAGACTTATACGTATGATGTATGCTCGTACGACGAGGATGTTGCATTTCATTAGCATCAGTGTTGTGACGCAAGTACATATATTGCAGGTGCTTGTTAGAGAACAAGTTCACTGAACATGACCCGTTGAGAATTCTTAAATGAAAGTTTTATTTTTCAAATTAAGAATTTTTCACGTTGCGATAATACATGATTAGTCCTCGGACTTGAGGCATGATAGTAAGCTTCTATACATCATGTAACACTTTGATTTACATTCTGTTTGCTTGACAATCGCAAAGGGGTATTTTGGGTGTTGCATTGGTGTGCATGGAGGTTAATCAGTGGCTAACATAGAATTTGACACTTGTCAGATGATAAGAGAATTTCCTGCGTTTTTCATAGTTCATGATTTGAAGACCTTGGGAAAGGCATGATGAATTTGATTCTTAAAGGAATCATTGGTAGTTGAAATGGAATCACAGTTATTAAATCAATTAGATTTTTACTTATAATTCATATCCTAGATTTAATCGGGAAATTAGATGTCGAAAGGACTGTACATGTGTGCACTCGTAATTGAAATATGTTTACTCGCTATTTCACCTATTGCTAGGTATTCTTGCTACTTGCTAGGTGTTCCCACAATTTTTAGGTTCTTAAAATTAATAGGGTTAATTTCAAGTATATTAACTAATTGGATTATTTAATAGAATAAATTGTTATGCGTAAGTTACAAAATTATTGTAAGCCTACAACTAGCATTAGTTGTGAACCTAAAGGGTCACACACTAAGAATGAAAAGATTCATTTGTTTAATAAAAGAATTCGTCCAAATGTTGGATACATATGATTAGTAAAGATTAATTGATGGATGAAATTGATTTGATCAATTTAATTAAATTTGGGCTCGTTCAATTAATTCAGATTAATTGATGAAATTTGATTTAAAGTTTAACCCAATATTTAATTAGGCTCGTTAGTAGAGTCCGTCTAGTTAATTTGAAAAAAATGAGAAGGAGGGGTAGTGTTTCAAATATTGGATAAATGTTATTCTAATAAGACAATATATGATATTAATTGTATTATCAGATTTTTCCACTAATGAATCTATAAACAATTTTGTATACATTAGATGTAGTACACATTAGGGTATTGATTTGTTAGAGAGTTAATATAATACGTTATTAGAAAACATATTAATTCTTTTTGAAGTAAGAAAACGTCCACCACCATTAACTCTCATGTGGGTTATATTTTTCAAAAATGAATGAGTATTAAAGACTATTCATTTTTGGTAGATAATAACGGCCGCCCCCTCCTATTGAAAGACTTGAGTTTCTCTTTTTCTCATTTTTAAGAAAAAGCAAGAAAGCATTCATCTTCTTAATCTTCACAAAAAAGTCAAGTATACAAATCTTGATTTATAAGATTGAACAAAACGAGTTAAAGTTGCTAACAAAATTTTGACTTCATGAATTCATCTATTCGTGTGGACTAACTTTGGAGGAGGGACGTGTGGATCTCTATGAGTAAATTGGTGTACGAGCCGACAATTGATTGTCTCTCATCTTCATTAACCGGAAGCTTTTGGAAGCGGTTTTCGGTAAGACCCAAAACCTCTGTTTTTATACTTGCACAATATGCATGATCGTTAAATCGCTACATGGTTTTTGGGGCTATCTTTTTGTATATTGTATACATGTTTTTAAAATTTTTAAAATTTCCGTTGCGATTAGCCCCGCAATCTAGCGAACCCAACAGTGGTATCAGAGCCACAGTTTCGCAATTGTACAAGTTCATTTGCGTTTTTAAGCATTTTTTAATCTGTTAAAATATGTTTCATGAATATTTGTATGTGTCATAAAATATGTTTTTTCAATTTAGATTTGGGATAAATGATTGAAATCGGAAAATAAGAACGACGAAGAAATTTGATTTCTTGATTTAAGCTTTAAAAGTTTTTATTTAAATCTCAAGAATTTTGAATTAAGTGAAAGAGGAAAAAAAATAAAAAAAATGGGCGTCCGTTGGGAGCTTTGATTTGTGCTTCCAATATTGTTCACTATCCACATGTTGTAACTTATGAATCAAACATCCAAGAGTTGATGAATTCTTGATTAGTTTTGTTCTTTGGTAGTGTACTGTGCATGAGGGATAATTGTTTGATTTTATAAATTAAAACAATCTTTAATATTATTATATTCAACTGAGGGACTTTTTGGTGCAAGATTTGATCAACATGAGAAATGTTTTTGAAACTTTTCTTTCCCAGTCATGACCTCTTACAGTTTCTCTTTTTTTTTTCAATATTCTTGATTTATTCGGTCATTAAAAGTAAAGGGTTAGTTTTAAAGATTAATAAAATAGTTATTATGGATTATCAAGAAATGTTTATCCCAAAATTAAAATTGACACATACAATTAGCAAATTTTATGTGCTTTATTTCATGTGATAAATGCTTAGCATGATTTATTTCGGGATGATCATAAGTCTATGACCAATGTGATTAGATGTATTTATCTTTGGGTTTTTTGGGGCCTGCGAGCCTCTTATTCTATTATTTGTAAGATTTTTAAATTTTTGCATTGAGAGTAGACTAGGTGGTGAGTTTCTTTAATTTTTGAATTGGAGGACGTTTGATGCGAAGACCCACGCTTGTGTGTGTAGATCTTATAAATGTAATAGAATAGAATTTGAAGGCACATGCTTGTATGAGTAATTATAATAAAATGTGATAGAAGTAGTTCTATTAATTTTATCCCTTAGATTGACCATGACTCATTTTTTGCTCAAATGGGACGCATAGGTTGGCCATGATCATCCCACCATTTTTGCATAGGTAGTATGCTAGATTTATTTAATACTTTATGCTTGCGCTCATACGATGATATATTGTGTTATATATAAATTCACCTAATAAATTAATTGGATGAGGTCTTGAAAGGAAAACCCCAAGTTTTTGAAACTTAAAAGAAATTTAATTTGATTAAATTTATATCAAACAAATATGAATAAAGATATGTTAGACATATTGTTCCATGCTTTCCATCAAAGGTAGATGACATGACGATGCTACCGCTTTTAGTCATTGGCCATGAGTCGTGGAGTGATTTTATGTGAGAAAACTATGATCCCTACCACGCATATAGATGCTCGTGGGATGGACTTGTTTTTAGGTTGGCCGTGAGTCGTGGGACTCTAAATACTCCATCTACACGATGGTTTGATGGGTTTTGTTTGACATTTAGTACCATATGAGCTCATAAAATTGGGATATGTGGGAAGAGATGAGACAAAATAATCTTGAGGGTTGTATATTGATACAATTGTCAAATAGTTGACTACCGATGGAAATATTTCATGGACTCATAAAATTGGGGTGTGAAATGTTTTTACTGGGCTTGAAGCCCACTAAGAAAATTTTGATTTTCTAAAATCTATTTTGGGGTTTATAGTTTTAAATAAAATAGTGGAAGACATTTAATATGAAAGACCTTATATTGAATGTAACTATATATTCCATAGTTTACCCATTTTTTCTACTTCGTTTATTTTGTAGATAACTCTACTAAAATGACTAAGAATCCAATCACGTCAATTCTTGAGCAAAACAAGTTAATTGGCCCAAACTTTAATGATTGGTTGAGAGACCTAAAGATTGTTCTTGAATTTGAGAAGAAAGCTTATGTGCTTGACACAATGCCTCCTCCACCGCCTGAGGACCAGGTATCAGATGCCTAAGGAGAATATCTTCGTCATGTCGATGACAATCTCCAAGCTAGATGCTACATATTAGCATCAATGTCAGTTGAGTTACGAAGGTTGAATGATGTTTTTTACACTGCACATGAGATCCTTTCTCACCTACAAGAGTTGTATGGTGAGAGTGCAAGGCAATTTAGATATCAGATATCTAAAGAGCTTTTCAGAAATTGTATGACCGAGGGTTCTTCAGTCCATGACCATGGAGTGAAGATGATATCACTCATTGAAAGGCTCGAGTCCCTTGGAGTCGTTATGGATAATGAGCTCTATGTGGACCTTGTGTTGCAGTCTCTGCCTCCCTCCTTTGACTCGTTTGTTGTTAACTTTAACATGCACTCTATGGAAACTAGTCTCCCTAAGTTGGTGAATAAGTTGACAGCGGCTAAATTCACTATCAAGAAGGAGAAGTCGGTCCTCCTTGTTGGATCCTCTTCTGGTTTAAAGACTGCAAAGTCTAATAATAAGAGGAAGTGGAAAGGAAAGAGTTCCTCGCAGCCCAACAAAAAGGCAAAGGACAAAGGCAAGAAAAAGGTCAATTCTCAAACCGATGACAAATGCAACCATTGCGGCGAATTAGGGCACTGGAAGAGAAACTGCAAGGAGTACCTTGCGAGCCTGAAAAGTTCAGGTATATATATTTAGTTGAAGTAAATTTATTTGTTAATGATGCTTCTTGGGTATTAGATACCGGTTGTGGCTCACATATTTGCAATGATTTGCAAATAATGGCAAGAAGCAGGAAACTGGACAGAAAGGACAAGGTCCTTAGGATGGGGAATGGAGCAAGAGTTGTTGCATCAACTATTGGGACTGTTTATCTTACTTTAGAAAATGATTTTAATTTGTGTTTGAACAATTGTCTTTATGTTCTAGATATTGTTAAGAATATTATCTTTGTTCCTATTTTGGACAAAGAAGGTTTTAAGCTTATTATTGAGAAGGGATGTTGTTCCATTTTCAAGGATTATGTTTTTAAATACACCGGTTATTTGACGAATTTTTTGTAAATTGTTAATCTTGATAGCCCCATACTCACAATTAAACAAAATAAGAAAAGAAAATTAGATAATCAAAGTTCTTCCACTCTTTAGCATGCTAGATTGTGTCACATTTCAAAAAAAAGGATGCGCAAGTTGGAACAAAAGCTCGACCTTATGGATGAGCAAAAGTTTCCAACGTGTGAATCGTGTCTAAAAGAAAAAAAATGACCAAATCACCACTTGTTGGAAAAGTGGAGCTAGCCGATGGTCTATTGGATTTGATCCATACAGATGTTTGTGGACCACTAAGTGTTAGTGCACGTGGGAACTGTCACTACTTCATAACTTTTACCAATGATTGTTCTAGGTATGGATATGTGTACCTTATGAGGCTCAAATCTGAAGCATTTGAAAAGTTCAAAGAATTTAGGTGTGAGGTGGAGAAACAAATTGGTCGCAGTGTTAGGACTCTTCAATCTGATCGAGGAGGAGAATACTTGAGTACTGAGTTTCTTGATTATGTAAAAGAGAATGGAATTCTCTCACAGTGGACTCCTCATGCTACTCCACAACTCAATGGATTTTTGGAGCGTAGGAATCGAACCCTGTTGGACATGGTTCGATCGATGATGAGTTTCACGACTTTACCTCTTTCACTCTGGGGTTATGCCTTAGAAACGACAGCACGTCTATTGAATAGAATGCTATGTAAAGCCGTTCCCAGTATACCATATGAGATGTGGTGTGGTAAGACACCTTCTTACAAGTACCTTAAGGTGTGGGGGGTGTGATGCTTATGTGAAGCAGTAACGGGAAGATAAGTTGGATATGAGATCCAAATTATGTAAATTCTTGGGGTATCCAAAAGAATCTATTGGATACTATTTCTACGATCCTTAGGAACAAAAAGTGTTTGTTTCGAGGAATGCCACTTTTCTTGAAGGAGAATTTCTTTCTGAAAAGGGTGGCAGGGTTATGGAGCTTGAAGAAATTCAAGAACCACAGAATATTCTCAATATTGTCGCAGATAACAGACCAGCCGAAGCTGGACCATCTGAAACACAACCTCTTCGAAAATCAGCAAGGGTGTCAAAAGCACCTGAAAAACTGAATCTTGGAGAACAAAGAAGGGGGACTTATTTTGGATAATGATCCAAAGAGCTATGGAGAGGCGATGTTAGACATCGACTCCAGGAAATGGAAAGAAGCCATGCAGTCTGAAATGGACTCCATGTACTCCAACAAGGTATGGACCTTGGTGTACCCACCACAAGGAATTGTTCCCATTGGCTACAAATGGGTCTACAAGTGGAAGCTATAAGTAGATGGAGAGGTAGCAACCTATAAAGCGCCCCTGGTTGCAAAATGTTATAATCAAAAACAAGGTGTTGATTATGAGGAAACTTTTTCACCAGTAGCAATGCTTATATCAATTCGGATTTTACTGGCCATATCAGCATATTATGGCTATAAGATATGGAAGATGGATGTGAAGACTGCTTTCCTTAATGGGAACATTAAGGAAGAGCTCTATATGAAGCAACCAGAGGGCTTCATATCCAAGGAAAGTGAGCAAAAGGTTTGCAAACTCTAGAGGTCTATTTATGGACTCAAAAAGGCTTCTAGGGGTTGGAACATTTGGTTTGATGAAGCAATCAAAACGCTTGATTTTCACAAGAATCCGGATGAACCCTGTGTTTACAAGAAGGTTAGTGGGAGCATAGTTGCATTTGTTGTTTTATATGTTGACGACATTCTACTCATCGGTAATGATGTAGGTATGTTGCAGTCAACAAGGGTGTGGTTGTCTAAACAGTTCTCCATGAAGGATTTGGGAGAAGCATCCTTTATCCTGGGGATAAAGATCTATAGAGATAGATCACGAAGGATGATTGGACTATCCTAATCCATGTACATAGACAAAGTGCTAAAGAGGTTTATCATGGAGGAATCCAAGCGTGGATACGTACCAATGAGTCATGGTGTTTCACTTTCTAAAGTAATGTCTCACAAGACTCCTGAGGAAAGAGAAAGAATTTCTCGCATACCTTATGCATCCGCTATTGGGAGCATAATGTATGCAATGATGTGTACTAGGCCTGATGTTGCACATGCTATGAGTGTCATGAGCAGATATCAGTCCAATCCAGGGGATGAACACCAGAAGGCCGTTAAGATGATTCTTAAATACTTAATTAAGAAGGACTATGAATATCTTTCTGGTTTACGGAAATAGAGAATTGAAACTAGAGGGGTTCACTGACTCTAGTTTTCAGTCTGGCGTAGACAACTCAAAATCGATGTTTGGTTATGTATTTACCTTTAATGGAGGAGCTATCAGTTGGAAAAGTTCCAAACAAGAAACGACTACAGACTCTACTACTGAGGTTGAATACATAACTGCATTAGATGCAGCAAAAGAGGCTGTTTGGATACGAAACTTCATCCAAGGGTTGGGTGTAGTTCCATCTGCTGTTGATTCAATAATTATTTATTACGATAACAACGGAGCTATAGTGCAAGCAAAAGAGCCGAGATCTCATCAAAGATCCAAGCACATAATGAGGCGATACCACCTGATTAAAGAGATCATTGGTAGATGCGATGTCATTGTGGATCGAGTTGCTTCAGCAAAAAATGTAGAAGACCCGTTGACTAAACCCCTATCACAGAAGATATTTGATGAACATCTCGAGAAGATGGGCCTAAAATATATGGGCAATTGGAACTAGGGGCAAGTGGGAGATTCGTTAGAGTAGAATGCCCAACGTTCTAATTAGATTAGATTTTTATTCTACTTGTAAAACAATATTATTGGAATTTATATTTAAATGAACGCATTTATTTATCTTATATTTATATTATTAATAGTTTATAAATATATGATAAAGTCCTTAGACCAATTTTAGCTAAGGAGCATGATTGCGCATTTGATGGTAATCATGAAATATGCTTCTAGGGTTTTGGTCTTAAATTTGTTCTAAGTCCGTTGGCTTTTCAAGACAAGGACATTGAATAGTCTTGTGCGACTTATACGTATGATGTATGCTCATATGACGAGGATGTTACATTTGATTAGCATTAGCGTTGTGACGCAAGTTGATATACCCGGCCCAAACCGGGTCACGAGCAAGGCACGAGTTAGCATCACGTGCTGGTCACGGCACAAGCACACCTGGGGCCCACGCCCAATGAGCAAGATGAGACAAATTTCGAACACCGAGCAAAGATAGCCCTCACTCAAACCTGGGCGGGCAAAGGCCTTGCCTGTCCGACCAGGGACCATGATCGGGACTCATGCATGCTTGACAAAGGGATCAGACTTACTCGCTCGGCCTGCACCGGCCTTGCCTGCCTGACCAGGGGCCGATCCTCAGACTGACAAGTTCAGGGATCAATACAAACAGAATAGCCGGACAGAGCCATGCTCGCCCGAGCACACATCAAACATGAGACGCTGGTAGCTTGCTTTCCAAGGCAAGTCAAAGGTTTCCCTATGAAGGCGGAATACTTGCCTTATCAGTTCCTATAACTTCGCGGTCAACCGCCTTTCTCGCCTAGAATCAAGGGATCTCCTCCTTGATTGTCTCGGCAGTTACGGAAACTGAATCCTAGACGGATTCAACCACATTGAGGGCCTATAAATACCCCTCCATAACCATTAACAAGGTACACACTTTCTTGAGCCTCGTTATTCTGTCAATTTGCTTCTTGACAATCACTCGATACTTACTCTCACGCCGGAGGGGTTTCGCGAGGCCTTGCCTTGCACTTCAACTCAGGTGTTCTTGTGATCTTAACAAGCTCAGGGAAGACGATTACAAGCCCAGATATCCTACCCATCTCAAGGACGGCCCAAGCTGAGCATTTTGCCACATCAGTTTGGTTCCGTTGCCGGGAAACGAAGTTTCATCACTTCCCTCTAAATTTTCTCCGGTAAAAACTTTCAATTTTTCTCTGTTGCAATGGCTGGAAAGGGTAGCAAGCACCATGCCACCGCAAGCAATCAACAGGCTGGTAGCCACCAAGTTGGAAACAACCCTCCCCCTAGAGCACCGCACGGGGTGCAAACCAGGAACCAAAAGGTGGCTGCAGGGCAGGCGACCCATGGCAATGAAGTGCCATTTGTGGAGGGACAAATCTCCCAACATGCCAGCCAGAGCCGGGCAAGCCAACGTGATGCCAGGCTGGTTATTAATGAGCGACGTGATGCTCGTTCACAAGATCTCAGGATGCAGCTTAAGCGCCAGCGGGAGAATAGTCAAGGTAGTCATGTTAATCTGCCCGGACAACACCTTGATCAACAAGCGGCTGCTCTACAAGTACAGGCAGAGTATTACAGTAAGATGTATGCTCTCAATCAGCAACTGCTCGCCTTGGGCCATGCCCCGGTGCCAGTTGCAGACGTGGCAATGCCTGCACTTAGCAACCCGACACCTGTTGGAGATGGCCCTGCCTCCCAACAGCTGCCCGCGCCTAGCAGACACATGCCATCTATCGTCCACATACCGTCCGAACGGGCGGAAGCGAGCCGACGTGAGCCGAGAGCAAGATCATTCCCACCGGCGCAACCACCATCGTGAGCACTATGCCCGGGAGGAGAGTCATGGCCGCCGTAGAGGTCGGGAATGCGTAGAAACAGAGGCGCAGCGGCCAAAATACAAAGCCCGCTTCACACAAGAGGTCGGGTCCTCCTGCGCGCCAACCTTTTGCCCGCACGTGCGTGGCGACCCCTCAGATCCCGCCCATTCTTCGAAATTGACGGAAGACGTGGAGAAGCGTCTGTCCGAGAAGATGGAGGCCATGAAAAGGGACATGGCGAAACAAATGGCAAGCCTAGCCGTGGCCAAGCCCGGTTATGGCGTCACTAAGCCGCGAGGCGCCCTTTCACCCGTAGATTGAAAATGCGCCACCGGCACAAGGAATCATCCTCCCACAGTTTGACAAATATTTTGGGAAGACGCGGGCAAGCGATTGGCTCCGATCATTCGAGGCACAAATTCGGATGGTCACAGATATTGAGGCCTTGAAAATGCGGGCATTCGAGGGAGCCCTCCAGGGAAAGGCGCAAGCCTGGTTGGGTAGAGTTCCCCGGGGAACCATTGGGAGCTGGGCAGTGCTCCGAGAGAAGTTTTTGGAAGAATTTGGCAACGCAGGCCCCACCCCGAAGAATCGCTTCGACCTTGCTAAAATTAAGCAAGGAGATAACGAATCCTACAGCAGTTACCTGAAAAGGTTCGAGGAGATGCTCGAGCAGGTGACCGCGACCTGACCCTGAGATCACCTTTTGCTATCTCAACAACATGAGAGCGGGACCACTGAAGACTATGTTAGCAATGAACCCGGGGGCTTCCAAGGCAGAGTTGCTGGCAAACTCTCATCTTTTGCTCGACCGAGAGCGACAAAGCCAAAAATAAAGACAAGGCTCATGGCAGCCGGCCACCACCGACTGAGCCCTAGGCCACCGCCGCCGAGCAAGGACAGGAGGAAGTCCTCCACTCCCGGGCAAAGGCTGTTCAGAGAATCTCAGTTTACCCCGTTAAACACTACGCGGGAAGAGATCATGCTCCAGGTGGGCGATGCTCTGCCTATCCCTTATCCTCTTGACCCCGAGCTCGAATATACTCGGGACAACACGAAATACTGTGAGTACCACCACGGCACTGGCCACACCACTGAGAAGTGTAAGGTGTTGAAGAGGGAAATCCAAAAGCTGATCAATGCGGGCAAGTTAGACCGCTTCAAAAAAGACCAGGGCGAAGGAAACAATGCCAACAATGATCAAGGAAGACCCCCAAGAGGAAGAGGTGGCCAGGCCCCTCGATTCTGGGGTGATAAACATGATTCAGAGGAGCTCCCGCCCAACACACAGAAACATATTTATTCCTTGTCTAGGGCGATCAACGCCCAAAGCAGAGCATATGTTTTTCTCGCAGCGAGCTAGCGAGCACTCCATTGGCATCCGAGCAGCCTCTGGTCATTTCCTGCCTCGTCAACAACTGGCAGGTTCACAGAGTTTTGCTAGATACGGGAGCGTGCAGGGACATCATGTACTATTCCTGCTTCAAGGGGTTGGAGTTTCCAGACACCATGCTCAAGCCTTATTTGGGAAAGCTTGAAGGATTCACCAACCACCAGGTGGGCGTCAAGGGCACGATCGAGCTGGAGGTGTTTATGGGTGATGGGGCCCAAACCCGGATTGAGATGATCACATTCTTAGTGATCGACCTAAAATCGGCATACAACTGCATTTTAGGTGCTCCGGCAATGGCCAAATTTCAGATGGTCACCTCCATTCCCCACCAGAAAGCCAAGTTTTATACAGAAAATGGAGTGGGGATCCTCAACAGCAAACCCCGAGCAATGTGGGAGTATGTCCTGAAGCTCGAAGAAAAACAAAACCGATTGTGGACATTCCCGATCACCAAATGCAGCCCTAAGCCGATTGTGGACCTTCCCGATCGGGCTGCAACGATCTCCGCTGAGCCTACCCCAGCGTCCACTTCTATCAATAACATTGAGCTCGGGGAGACCCATGAAGCGGCCGAGCCCATGGATATAGAGCCTCCCGAGCAAGCTCCAGTAGAGACTCCCGAGCAAGCTCCAGTAGAGACTCCCGAACAAGCTCCGGCCCCAGGCCCTTCTGGACGCAAGGAGAAGCGCCCTAAATCACAGGATATTGAGTCGACACTTTGCAGTGTCCTGACGAGCCCGATATTCAACCGTAGGGCGAGCTAGAAGAAGTCATCATCAATCCGCATATCCCGAGCAAAAAATTAAAATCGGAAGGCCATGCCTCCCGGCTCTGGGCAGATTGATTGAGCCGTTGAAGAACACTGATGTGTTCGCATGGACGGTTGAGGACATGAGGGGCATCGCTGAAAACATTGCCCGCCACGACCTCAATGTCGACCCTACCTTCCGCCCGCCAACAAGATCAAGACCGAGAAGAATGAGGCGATCAAAGCAGTAGGTCGAGAAACTCCTAAAGGCGCACATCATCGAGGAGATTCAAGACCGACCGACCGCTAGCTAATGTGGTGATGGTAAAAAGGCAAATGATAAATGGCGAATGTGCGTGACTTCACCAAATTAAACAAAGCTCGCCTCGAAAGATCGCTATCCACGCCCCGCATCGATATGCTTGTCGATTCTATAGCCGGGTTCGAGATGCTTAGTTTCCTCGACGCTGCACGCGCACTGGATACCACCAGTCAAAATGAACGAGCAGATAAAGCGAAGACCTTCCGAGTACCGGCGGCCTCTATTGTTAAAAATGATGCCCTTCGGCTCAAAAATGCAGAGCCACTTACCAACAAGATGGTCAATAAGGTGTTCGGCCTCAAATAGGCGTAAATATGGAGGCTTACATAGATGACATGGTCATCAAAACCAAGGGCCGCGACCATACTCTTGACTTGGCCGAGACATTTGCCAACCTGCGCAAACACAACATGAAGCCGAACCCGAGTAAATGCGCTGGTCCGAGCAGGAAGTTTCGATTCATGGTCAACCAACGCATAGAAGCCAACCCGAGAAGATACAAGCCCCGCCAACATGGAACAGCCTATTGCATCAAGCACATCCAATGGCTAAACGTAATCATTGCCTTAAAGCCGCTTCATTTCTGCCACCGGCCACCGAAAAGTGCCTCCCTTTCTTCAAGGTTCTCAAGGCAACAAGGGCTTTGAGTGGAATACGATCGTGCCAAGGCCCTCGAGCAGTGGAATATCTTGGCAAACCACCTCTCCTCAGCCCCATGCCCGTGAGCCTTTATTTAGATCTAGCAGCCACCACTGTGCCGTGGCCGCTGCTTTAGTTAGGGAGGAACTAGATATCCAAAAACCGTGTACTATGTATCTAAGGCCCTCACCCCGCTGAGGGTCGTTATTTTAATGTTGAAAAATTAGCCTACTCGCTTGTCATAGCCGCCCGAAAATTAAGGGCTTATTTTTCTCGCACACATAATCATAGTATACACGGATGCACCATCAAGAAAGTCCTCGCACAAACCCGATACATCGTATTGCTCAACCGGGTCGATCGAGCTCACCGAAGTTCCACATAGACTACTTGCCCAAAGCGAGCAATCAAAGCACAAGCATTGGCCGACTTCTTGGTTGAAACAAGCTTCACCCAACGAGGAGCCTGAGATCAAGCAGCCGGCAGAGCCCGAGCAAAAGCAATTGCCACAACCCCGACCAGCCTACTGTTGGGATCTTTACGTGGATGGGGCAGCGAGCAAAGTCGGGAGCGGAGCTGGCATCCTTCTCGTAGCTCCCGATGAAATCACGTAGTTCGAGTTAGCTCTCCTGCTCAAATTTCCTCGCATCCAACAACGCTGCCGAGTATGAAGCAATGATTGCAGGCTCGAGCTCGCAATGCATATGGGTGTAGAGGTCGCCACAACACTCTGATTCACAGCCTAGTCGTGAACCAAGTCCGTGGGGAATACATGGTACATCACCCTACCCCGTTAAGTATCATCGCGAAGCTAGTCAAGGAAATCTTGAAAAATTTCAAGTTTTGGGAAATGATCGATTGACCGAAAAGCGCACAACATGCGAAAGCACTACTTATCCAAGATCGCTGAGGATAATCTTGCTTTGCTAAATCCCTCAGTAATGATCGAGCATATGGAAACTCCCGCCATCGATAGACCTATAATTATGGACATCGAGCCAGCGCCTAGAAGTTGGATTGATGACTATAAGGATTACATCGAGCAGGGAGTTCTGCCCGCAGACAAGGTCAAGGCCACAACAACCGGCCAAGCTCGGCACTCTGTAGTCGGGGAATCTTATACAAGCGATCTAGGGTCGACCTATGCTTCGCTGCGCACTCCCCGCAGCTAACCGAGGGTGTTTTGTATGAGGTACATGAGGGGGAATGTGGCGGCCACCCCGCACAAGAGCTCTAGCAGAAAGGGTCCCGCGAGCGTGATACTACCGATTACCCTTCGAAAGGACGCGAAAAGTATGCTCGCGAATGTGACAAGTGCCGAGATACGCGACATACCAAGGCTTCCATCCACTATGCAAACCCCGCCGCGGCCGGCCCTTCGACATGTGGGGAATCGATCTGATCGGCCCATTCCCGCTGGCACAATACAAATATAAATACGCTGTAGTCACCATAGATTACTTCACGAAGTGGATTGAGGCAAAGCCTTTGGCCAAAATTTCGGAGGCGAATATCATCAAGTTTGTATACGACTGTATGGTGCGATTCGGCCTCCCTCGAGCAATCATATCCGACCATGGGACTCAGTTCTCGGACAAGTTCACAGCAGAATGTGCTCGCTTGGGCGTGAAGCACTGGCAATCGTCCGTTGCTTACCCTCAAGGCAACGCCAAGCAGCCGCAAACAAACAAGTTCTCGCACGCCTTAAGCGGAATTTAGAAGGGCGAGCAGAAAGTGGGCGTAAGAATTACAATCGGCTCTGGGCGGTTAGAACCATCACTGCTCGGGACCAACCGGGAAACTCCGCTCGCACTTACCTACGGGTCGAGGCTATGATCCCTGGTGGAAATGGCCTTGCCAAGCTACCGAAGTCTCACATTACAGCAAAACAATCAACTTGCCCTGCCATAGACTTAGACCTCGCTGGAAGAAAGGAGGCCGGATGCACGACTGTAATGGTCAACTACAAACAGAGGCAAAAGCAAAAGCTCACCATGATAAAAGAGTTCGAGGCGCAGCCTTCTCTGCTGGGGATCTAGTACTTTAAAAAATTGAAGTGACCTGGTCATCTAGCAGTGGGGAAAGCCGTCCCCTAATTGGGAGGGTCCCTTTCCGAGTTACCGAATAATAAGGGAGGGCACTTACACACCTGCACATCTGTAAGGAAGAGACCTGAAGTATCCTTGGCATGCAGATCACCTCAAAAAATATTATCCCTAGGTCGAGGAAACAAAAGGGCAAGACCTCAGTCCTGTTGAGGGTCATCGATCATTTATCAATAAAAGGCAAGTTGTTGTCATATTTACCAATTCAGAATTCTCAAAGTTATCAGTGAACTGTTATTCTGCAATTATTTGTACTGGTTTGACTAGATTCTGCTCGCCCAGCGAGCAGACGAGGCCATGCCCGGTCAAAAATTCTAAAATCCCTAGTGTCTGTGAATTCATCCTCTCGTGGGAGAGGTGCGGCCATGCCCGGGTTCACGTACTAGGATGCTCGCCTCGGGCTTCAGAGTCCATTCCTGCAAGATAGCGATTAACTACCTCGGGTTCCTATAGTGACCGAGCAACACTGTTAACCGCATATCTCAATACCCGGGAGATATACCAGCAACCGCTTCGAACTACCCACATCGAACAAAGGCCCTGCCCGGTTGTTGGTTGCCAATTGAGAGTTGGGCCTTGCCCGCTTGGCAGTCTTCTGGAAGCGCACTCACTCTAAGCCTTGGCCAGATCCAAGCATTCCGCCGGCATTTGTTCTGTAACATCTCAATTTAAATAATAAGATTGCTTTGTTAGTCTTGTTATTTTAATAATCATCGTTGGTTAAATTTATTCATACATGTTTTGCTCGATATATTTTTTGGGGAGTACCGGCATTTGTATTAACGAATGACAGGAACAAGATGCAAGTAAGAAAACAGTTATCGAGCAAACAAACAAAGCTTGAATCGAAAGCAAGTGTAAGAGAAATTTGTCAACGTAAGGTGAATTGTATTGCGCCAAATCGGTTACAAAAAGGAAACCAAAAATACGGCGCAAGCAGGCCAAGCGAAACAAACCTAATCTAAAGCTGGTCAAGCGCTGGCTCTGGAGGGGGTGGAGGAATCTGCTCTAGAGGGGGTGGAGGCATCTGCTCGGGGGGAGGAAGACCTTGTGCTGAAGCCCGATATTGATCGGTATATTGAAAATTCAGGGCCTTTCGAGCAGCTTCTTGCTCAGCCTTCTTGGCCTCCTCCTCTGCTATCATCCGGGCAGCTTTTTCACCCTCCAGGGCGTCGATCAGAGAGCACACATTCTCAGCCGGGGGAGTAGGCGGATCCCAAGGTTGGCGGCCATTTTCCTGGTCGACCTTCGCCAAAGATTCCAGCCATCATGAGTATAGGGGACCAAGTGGTGGAACCGGCGCGCCTCCTCGAAGTAGACGCTCTGAACGGCCCATTCACCATGGTCTTCATATCGATCACCCCACGGCCCGAGCCGCCCTAAGGACGTGATTGACGCCATGTGCGAAATAGGCACGATAGCATCGCCACGCCTCGCCAAAAGCAGCGGCTAATTTGAAGTCGCCTCGAAGGCTATGGATTTCTTATAATCCTCCACGAACCTCCGCTGCCCTTCAATCTCCTCCGGAGCGCATCCTCCACATGCTTCCCATCTTTGACGGCTTGCATCTTGGCAGCGTCTCTCTCTACTGCATCACGGTCCCTTTGCTCGGTGGCGCGGCCGATCGGTTGAGCTTTCGAGGTCGGCTTGGTTCTTCTTCACCTGGCCGACCAAGTCTTTCTTTGCAGCAGATAAGTCACCGTTCTGGGCAACCAATTTCAGATTGCGCTCGAACAGTTCGGCTTCTTTCTTTTTAGGCTGCCTCGATCTTGGTCTCGGCTAAATCGGCCGAGCGAGCCACTGCTCGACTTCTCTTTTGCGAGCCTTCATTAGCCATCATCGGCTTCTTTCTTGCCGGCAGTTTTCTCTTCGTTGTACCTCTCGTAGGATTAGCACATGTAGAAGCGTCTGCGGCGGAGGAAAGATGTCAGACACATAAACGAGCAAGAAGGGATAAATCTAATTCAAGAGCTTCACCTCGCTCAAGCAAAGTCCCGTTCCAACAAGGACATGGCGTAGGCGTATCTCGATCCGAACGAGATCATCATGAAGCGCCCTCTCGATTATACCTTTTCCTACCAAGCCGGGGCTTCCGCGAGCATAAGGTGCCTCCCAATAATGGGGCATCACCGAAATTTCTTTCACCAATGCCGGGCAGCAGCGGTAGTGGAGCATCTTGAACCCGGCCTGCC
>CM028381.1:123950468-123972351 GCA_013146195.2 Codonopsis lanceolata | reverse complement strand
AGCTTTACTTTATTTCAAGCTAATGCACCACTAGGAACCTTTCACACTATTTCTTTACCAAGGGTAGCAACTTAACTTATTGATCAACCCATGGAATTCGAAACCATAAGTCCAAAAGAAGGAAGCCACAACCTTGTTCATAGTAGCCTTTTCCGTTAGGTAGCTTCCACTTTCTAATTAAGAGGAGTCAATTTAGTCAAGATCAACCCATGCAAGTCTAAACTTCATAGTACATTGACAAATTCAAAAAGATCCTAAAATTTGAAAGGTAGCTCTTCCTTTCAGGGTTTAAAAGAGAGTTTCTCTCAAAACACAACAACTTTCTGGGAGAAGTGAGAAGAATTTGAACAATAGAATCACAAGAATTTTGAATGAATCATTACTCATGCACAAAGGTACTTAATACAAACAGATTTGATCTAGTGTGCCCCCTGTAGATAACAATGCAATATGCCTAAATTTTTTTTATTTTAGGATCATGGCACACATATCGAGAGATTTCCTAAGATTTATGAATCTCCAAAATCTAGACTTTAGTAAAGATATCACCAATTGGTTTCTCTGTACCAACATGTTCAATGCACACAATGCCTTGTTCAACTAAGTCTCTAATAAATGGTGTCTTATATCTATGTGCTTTGTTCTGAAAGTGTCGAATGTGATTTTTAGCTATGCTTATTACTTGTGTTGTCACAATACATGGTTGAGATGATGTGCAACCATAATCTTGAATCATTTGTTTCATCCACAAAAGTTGTGTAAGATCCAATACCAAAGAAATATATATTCTATTCAATTGCTAGAGGGCGACAATTTTGTTTCTTGCTAAACCAAGAAATCGATTGTTTCCTAGATAAAACATCCTCCGTGACGTACTTCCTCATGTCATCAATACTGCCTTCAAATAAGATCAATCGAACCCAACAGATTGGTGTTCAGATGTTTAAGATACCATTAAACCCATGCCAAAGGTCTCACCAACATATCAAATTATTCTTTTGATGCTTTTGTGTGAGAAACTTTGGTTTGCTTGATACCTTGCACACCAAACACACACTCGTATACATTGATATCCGGACGAGTGGCAATAAATACGAAACTCCCTATCATACTTCTATACAAGGTAGGATCAACACTTTCCGATTTTTCATCTTTATTAAGTTTATCGGATGTACCCATGTGGGTTTTTATGTTTTCCATTCTCAAGATCGAATTTTTTCACCAAGTTTAGAGTACTTGGCTTGAGAGATGAACATCCCTTCATGTGATTGTTTGATCGAATGCCTAAGAAATATGTCATTCTCCTACCATGCTCATTTCAAATGTGGAAGTCATGCAATGCACAAATTCTTTTTCCAAGGATTTGGAGGTGGATCCAAACACGATGTCATTAACATAAATTGAGCAATCAAAATATGTTCATCTTGTTTTGAATGAATGTTGTTTTATCCACCTCTCCCTTTTAAACCCACTTTGTAGAAGGTGATCCGAAGTCTACCATACCAAGCTCTAGAGCTTGTTTGAGGCCATACAAAGCCTTTTTCAATTTAAACACATGATCGGGCTTTATGGGGTCCTCAAACCCTTTTGTTGTTCCACAAATACTTCTTCCTCAAGAATCTCATTCGAAAATGCACTCTTCACATCCATTTGTCAAGAGTGATGTCAAGGTAGCAACGCCGTAGTAGACAGATAGACTCAATGCGTGGCTACAGTGCAAAGGTTTCATCAAAATCCACCCTCAACACGTATACCCTCGAGCTACCAATCTAGCTTTATTCCTTATTATTTCTCCCACTTCATTCGCTTTGTTTTTGAAAATCCATTTAGTTCCAATAACATTTATTGAAGGGTCCGGGAACTAGATACCAAACATCATTTTTGTGAATTGATCTAGTTCCTCTTGCATGGCGCTTATCCAACTTTCATCTGAGGCCTTGCACATTTTTAGTTCAATAGGTGAAACAAAACACGAGGCATGTATATCATCAAATTCAAGGGTGGTCATGCATGCTAGTTTCTTGTAGTCCACTTTACCTTTCTTCCTTGGCTGACACACCATCTTTTACATTACCTATAACTTGAGTGGAGTGGATGGTTTTTTTCGAATTTTGCTTGAACGCCATTTCGTTCAGTCAATCTGACCGATCATCTTCCTCGATTTGAATCTGCTCTAAATACTTCATCTCCTGCCGCTCATAATAATGTTTCTTCCGATGTTGCAAACATCCGAAGAACATTGGGTGAGACATCCTCGAATTTTTCCACCTCGAATCACTCGCAGATTCGCTGAACGCTCTGCTCGTCATTGAATCACTGATTCGGCCTATTTCAGATCAAAGTCTCCGAAATCCAAAATCCTCAAACATCTTCCTCGAAGTTTGTAACCAAGACCCGCTTAAATCATCAAACACAATGTTCATGGATTCCATAATAGTCTTAGTTCGAAGATTAAAAACTCTATATGTTCACTATTTGTGGAATATCCCATAAAACACATTTATCACTCTTAGAGTCAAACTGGAAAGTTGATCTCTATCATCGAAAGCGTATAACACACGCAGCCCAAACACATGAAAATATTTCAAGGTAGGTTTCTTCCCAAGAAAAATTTCGTAAGATGTCATTGTGCTACCCGGTCTCAAGAAGACCCTATTTCAATGTGACAAGCAAGTTGTTCAATGCTTCAAATTCCAAAATCTTTTAGCCAAATTTTTGAATGTAACATCACCCTAGCCATTTCTTGTAATGCCCTCGTTTTTCTCTCCGCCACTCCATTTTGTTGTGGAGTTTTGGGAGCAGAATTCATGAGAAATACCATTGAGGCACAATAATTAGAAAAGGATGCATTTTCATATTCCGTACATGATCCGATCTAATCCTAGTGAGTTTTAGATCATACAAGTTCATAACACTGTGTACCAAATTTTGAAAGCCTCAAAAGTTTCAGACTTCTCTCTTAAAATATTACCCAAGTATATCTAGAGAAGTCATTCACACAAACAAATGTATACTTTTTTCTTACCTAGGCTTTACTCCTCAATGGGACCCATAAGGTCAATGTGAATCATCTCCAAACATCTAGTAAGGAGCATTGTGTTATGGGAAGATGTGAAGCCTTGGTTTGTTTACCTTTTGACACGATCCACATACCTTTGTGTAATTCCTTTCCAAATTTGGTAATCTTTAACAAAGATCATGCCTCACAAGCTCATCGAGCTTACGAAAACTCATGTGACCAAGTTTCGGTGCCGTAGATCCTGCTACAAGACTTGCTTTTGACAATAAATGGGTATTGTTGAACAAGTAATGCTTATCGATTTATCTTAAACCCCGTCGAAGACATTTGTTATTATGATCAAGAACTTCACAAGAATGTTTGTCAAACCTACCTCGAAGATCATCATCACACAACCGACTTATGCCGATCGTTTGTCTTAAGACCTTCCACATGGTAAACATTTTTGAGGTTTGGAAGGCCTTCAACGCTCAATGTTCCTTTACTCTACAATTTTCCCTTTGGCACCACCCACCATAGGTCACCGATCCACCATTAATACTCACATATTCCTTCAAATTCTCACCGCACTGCCATATGTCTAGAGCAACCACACTGTCAAAATACCACCTATCCAAAGAACATGAGATTTTAAGGAAGTAAAAGTAACATTACATTCTTCATCATGTGACATGGAATTCGCACCGTGGCGTATATCAAAAGGCTCACAAGATTTGGCTCTACATTTTTCATCACAGTTTTGGGAACCCACATTTGTTTGGTCGCTTTGGTTGGTGTTTTTGGAAAACTTTATGATTTGTCTTTGGATGAGGCTTCCAATGTTTCCGCCAATGTTGTCGCATTGGTCGGGCGATTGGTCGCTTCATCCTCGTTTCCGCCAATGAGCTTTTCCAAAGAATTCCTGCCTCATTTCATTCTCATACATTGCCTTTTCAGAAAGCAAAAAGATTGTGTGACCAAGCATGGCAAAAAGTAAAAGACAAATATAATTTTTCCTTCTTACTCTTGGTTTTTCACAAAAAAAGCCAGTGAAGGCTTTCATCGGCTTGTTTAGTTCCGTATGTTCCTTCTCCTTCTTTCACAAACACCTTGGGGACAAACCAATACTGATCCGGATGAGTTACCGCACTTAGCGTATCATCAACCTTTTGTTTGCTAGAATTCCACTTTGGTCAAGAGTTGCTTCGGCTTGAGCAAGCTTGCTCCTTTAACCGCTCAATCTCCACATCCTTTCTACTTAGAACACCTTCCAGCCTTATTATGCATTCTTTTGATCCTCATTCGCTTTTTTCGCCAGCTTCATTCGCCTTTACCAAGTAGTGTAACTTGGTGAGCTCTTTTCTCCCAATCCTTGTATAGCTCCTTGTACCCTTCCAACAGATCCGAATCCGAATGACCATCATCTTCTACAACCTGTGGAATTAAAAAAAAAATCGCTCGTTTTCAATGTTTCTCCCGATGTTACTCCGATGTTGCAACATCTGGCGACACATTTACTATCGAACCAATTGAATTTTCGTAATCCGAATCATAAACAAAGATTCAAGGTGATAAGATCACCCGGATCTTCTCCATCACTATCACTCAAGGTTGCCGAAAAATTCAATCCTTTCTTTCTTAACGTGTTAGCACATTGGTTAGCATAGTGTCCATAACCTTGACATTCTCTACATTGGATAGAATCAAGATTCTTACCATTGTAGGATGACTTAGAAGCAAATGGATTTGTAAGGGTTTTTCAGAGTTTGGAAAGAATTTTCTTTGGGAACAAATTTCCTTAACTGGTTTGAAATTGTTTTTCGAGCCTGATGATGGAGTTCTATTTTGACTTTTACTTTTCAAAATTTTTTTGAATTTAGTAGTCAATAGAGCAATTGATTCTTCTCCAAAATCAGACTCATCAATGTCTTTTGAATTTCTGCCAAATCATGTGAGAGATCAATTGGTGCGCAGTATAGCAATATTTTTAACAATGGGTGTGGAAGATGATGAGACTCTTTGCCTTTCTTGCTTTCATTTGATCGCTTAGATTCAGCTTCAAAGTTTTGAAGAATTCCACCTTTCAAAACTCATCTTGTCAATATCATGTGCTTCTTCAATAGCACATATCTTGACATTGAACCTTTCGTGCAAAGTCCTCATCATCTTGCCGACAAGGCGCCATTAGTAATATGATCTCCTAAGGCTAGAGCTGCACTAGACAAATCAAGGAGTCTTCCATAATATGTCATTATGTCCTCAGACTCTTGCATCCTGGTGTTTTCAAACTGAGTGGTTAGCATTCTTAACTTAGAAGAACGAACACTGGCTGGTCCTTCACATAGCGTCTGAAGGGCCTCCCACACATCTTTGGCAGATTCATAATTAGCTATCACCCTAAAAGTATTTCAAGGCCTAAAGCCTTATAAATTGCGACAAAGCTTTCGAAAGTTAAAAGAAGCAAAGTTGTTCCTATCATCGTTGGTTCACTAGATTCTTTGGTGATTTTGACATCACCATCGAATCTACGCTGGGAGGACTCCAACCATTTAAAAATAAAAAGAAGCCACGCTTCTTTCATCAATGGATTTGATGAAGATGCGCATCTTGACTTTCCATATAGAATAATTAGCATTTGTGAGAGTAGGAGGACGAACCACGTTCTCATACTGAGAATCCATCACGTCTTTAAACAGAATCGACTCTTAGTGATATCAAGAGAAGGCTCTGATACCAATTGAAAGAACGCGATGCCACAGATTCTCGATATGGGACGATGTGATTGTCAATGTTGCAGTGAATGTTGCAACAATGACAATGACAATGTGAACATAAAGTAAGTCACGGAAAATAGCAGCGGAAGTTTTGATTTCAGATTATAAATCAAGACGATTTTAGTAGACAGAAAAATTACTCAAAACAATCTACAAGTATCAAACTTGTAGATCAAGCCTCAAGGCCACACAATTTATATCAAAATCAACACTGTTTTTGATCTTAAAAACAAACTAAGATTCTCACAAGATATAGTATCTTGTAGAATCAAAAACCCACATAAAACACTAAACCAAACGTGGGAAGAAAGAACCAAAGAAGAACAGCTTCCAAACAGCAAATCAAACGGAAGCACAAATCAGAACTTCAGGAAACACAAGGCTGTATTCCTTGAAGTTTCAAGCAGCAGCAGCAGCAGGTATGAAGATTACTGCCTGCAGAAAGGTCTTCGTGTATGGGCTGCTTATCTCTTCTCTCAAGCTCGGCACACAAGACTTCTAATTGATTCTCTCGCACACTGCTTTCTGAATTAACTGTAAGCTCTCGGCGTGTCTTCAACTGCTCGACCTCTGGCTCTTAATATAGGCTCACAAACCTGCAAACACACGGCAAAACAACTACTCCTGCTAGGAAAGAGATTTAGCAGATAATCAAGCAAGATTATGTTTCCTAATATGATACATTTAATAACTAAATAATTATGCAAAGATTTAGTTACCTAAAATGTATCACCTAAATCTAATAAGAGAATCCTAATAAAATTCTATCACCTAATTAATCTTGAACACTAATTAAATCCTACTTTGACCAAGAGAGTGAAAACAAGACAAATTAGGCTATGCCTAATTTACCCTTACAGAGAGAAATTGTGCAACTTGAGGCACGAATTTCTTTATGTATCATTTGTTTGTTGGCGAGTGAAATTGTACAAATGTGTTCTACTCGGTGAGAGTATCGAAATAATATATTTATTTGTCCAAATCAAGTTTTGGATGAATAAGATATCAAAAGTTAAAGTATAATACGTATTAAAAAAATTAGTGTTTTTAGTGAAAGAAATTGTGCAACTTGAGGCACAAATTTCATTACGTGTCATTTGTTTATTAGCAAAAGTAATTGTGCAAATGTGTTCTACTCGGCAAGAACATCAAAATGATATATTTATTTGTCTAAATCAAGTTTTAGATGAATAATATATCAAAACTTAAAGTATGATGTTAAAAGTGAGTCATTATAAGTAATATCTAACATTGAAGAGTTTTATCCCACATTGGTTAGAAGTAATATTAGTTGTAAAAGTTTTTAAATATAAGTCTTCTACTACTGACAATAAAATAAGTTATATATAATAATACTAATACCCCTTATCATATTGATTATTATTATCTATTATTATTAGCTAATAGCTAGAAAACCAAAAGTTTTTAAAACTTCCGCATAAATACTTTAGAATGAAGATTTATCCAAAGGTGGTGATGTGACACAACTATAGTCCTCCTCACCAACTTTATATATATATATATATATATATATATATATATATATATATATATATATAAAGATTTTATATAACGCGTAATGGAAAACATAATCTGCCCCTGATAGGAAAGATTGATGATTTGGTGCGACTTCTGACTTCTGAGGGAATTAAAAATGAAAAGATTAATCAATTAATTAAGGTTGCTTTAAGAAATCAATTACACTGTTGGAAGTGCAATTACCACTAAACTAACTTTTTGTTGCCTTTTAATCTTCATTTCTTCATTTATGTTTGATAGATGAACTGGAGCATATAATCACTAGAGTGAAAAGGTGTTCTAATTGCTCTAACTGTTCCGAGAGCATCCACAATCTTATTTTTATTAGAGCATCACCTTTGTTTGTTTGTTTTTTTTGGGTATTTTTATTATTATTCTTAATTAAGAATATCAAATGATAACAATGAAAGAGCTTATTGGCTTTATTCTTAGGAGAAAAGAGAAAAAAAAAATTCTTAACTAAGAATTTTCAAAATGAATATTTTTTACTTTTCCTAACACCATGTGTGAGGTTTTGGTGGGGGGCAAATGAAAATATTTTTTTTATTGGGATAAGTTAATTTTTTTTTTTTGTTTAAGAAGATATATAAGAATATTATACAATGTGAATATATATTTTTAAGTGAGTTAAGAAGAGAAAATTGTGTATGTGGTAATGTGATACAACTAAGAAGTTGTGTAAGAATTTTGAACAATATGGATTCTATTATACGATCTTCTTTCCTCGGTCCCACTACCACCTACACACATTTTTTTACACAAAAAAAATAAATAAATTTAACATATCCTAATAAAAAAAATATTTCATTTCCTCCCCTCCCCCTAAAACGGGTCACCACACAAGGCACTAACGAAGATTCCTTTTTTTCTTCCTAAATAAAAAGTGATCATGTTCTATCTCCTACATGGCATTGCTAAGAAGTGGTGCCCCATTGTTCACTTTTCTCTTTTTAGTAAGAAGAGCCCATTTTTAAACCGCTGTTCTAAAATAGAGAAGAAAGAAGATGAAAAAAAAGATGAAAAAGAAGGGGGCTGTCTCGGGATTCAGAATTTAAAATGGGGAGGGACTAGGGAGGATAGGTTATACTGTGAGTTGTAGTGGCAGTAGGTAGGTAGAGCACTATATATATATATTTTAGCTCTAAACTTGACTGGTTTATTGCTTTGGGGTTGTTGGGAATTGAGATTAGTGATAGGTTTGTATATTTTTGTTCATTTTATAAATATAGACAAGTGTTTGATAAAATGTCAAATATAAAAAAAATAAAAATTGTAATCAATGTGTTTGATCTTTGATGTAAATTATCAAAAAAAAAATGGTAATTATCTTAATTATAGGTACCGATTACGCCCCGACTAATCCCCTAGGCGCTAGGCGCTAGTGTGCCGCCTAGCGGCCGCTTAACGATTTTTAGAACCTTGTTTTAAACAATAGCGATGCTCTAATTGTTTAAATATATAATCATCAGACCATCTTATACATCTTACTCTCATCGTTCTGGGCAAAGAGTCAATTATTCAATTTTGGATGTTTCATTTCAAGAGTTCGCTTTCAAAAATTAAGAAATAAAAGTGTTATTTTATTACTAATGAGTTACTAAAAGTGACTTTTTTTTTTTTTTTTAAAGTTTCATCTTCAAACGGGGACTCTTTGCCCGGAACAGGGGGAGTAATTCGTGAGACGTAATCACACTCTCTCAATACTCAACTTATTATACGGTGGGTCGGGTTAAGGGGATTGTCTTACATATATACTCATAAAACCGTCTTTCCTAAGTTTGTGTCTAAAATAGATGTTATCACTTCAGCTACAACTTTTCAAAATATATACTCACTTAGTTCTGAGTAAATAGTTCACTATTTCATTTTGAGATGTTTTACTTAAAAAGTTAACTTTCAAATATTAAAACATAAAAGTGTCATTTTATTACTCATGAACTACTAATAGTATCATTTTTCTTAAGAAAAATTGACTTTCAAACGGAAACTCTTTACCTGAAACGGATAAAGAATTTTTTTTCTTTTTTAAGAGTTTCAAATGATTCTTGAAATATCTATAAGCCAACGTGAATTTTTAAGGTCATGTGGACAAAATCAACCGCAACATCAATTGTATGATAACATTGATACTTAATACAATACCTATGAAATAATTAATACAACATTTTAAAAAAAAATTAGACCAAATTTCCCTTTGCCATTTTGTGATTAAATGAAAACAAAAATTTGGACTGCACAGCATGCAGTCCCAAAGCCTGATTTTTATTTTTATTTTGACTGCCTAGCAACCAGTCCCAAAGCCTGAAAAAAATTGACAGCAAGCAATGCATGAAATTTATTTGATAGCAAGCATCCCAATCCGGAAAAATAACTTTTTTTTTTTGACTACCCAAAAACCAATCCCAAAGCCTGAATTTTTTTTTTGTTAAGGGTGATATAGTATCTTTACAAAACTCTATTTATGTGTGATGTGCTCGGCCCAAACCCGGTTACGAGCACAGCATGAGCGACCATCACGTGTCAGTCAGCGTGGGACCTACCATCCTAGCGAACAGAGCTAGCGAGCTTGCACGAGCAACGAGACAATTCCCCGTCCCGAACTCCGTCCGAGCACATGTCTTGCCTACTCGACCAGGGGTCATGCCCGGGAACTACACTTGTCATCATCCAGTCTACAGTATATAGGCGGGCAGAGTCTTGCTCGCCCGGGCAAGAATCGAGTAGAAAACCTCAGTAGCTTGCTCGCCAAGACAGATCAAAGGTTTCCTTATCCGAGCAGGATACTTACCTTATCTGCTCCTATATTCTCGCGGCTAGCCGCCTGTCACACCTACAATTTAAGAGTTTCCTCCTAAACTTGCTAGGAAACTATGAAAACTGAATCACACAAGGATTCTATGTCATTGGGGTCCTATAAATACCCCTCCATAAACCATAAATAAGGTACACACACTTTCTTGAGCCTAGTTCCTCTGTCAAATTGCTTTTTGACTCTCACATGATACTGACTCTCACATCAGAGTGGTTTCGCGATGCAAGCCTTGCACTCCTACTAAGGTGATTTCGTGCTCTTAAACATGTTCAAGTAAGTAAATCAAGCTCAGATATCATATGCATCAATCGGACGGTTCAAGCTAGATTTTTGCCACATCATTGTGAAACTCCTAACAGGTTCACCGACCTCGCTAGAGTTAGTGTGCATAACGTCATTTTGCACTATTATATTTAGGTTTGAATGTGATTCAACTAAACTTGTCTATACATTTCAATCCTTTTATTCTTATTTCTCGAATAGGGGCCCGCTATGCCAAAAGCGAGAGAAACCCCATCCCTCATCATTGTTAATGTAACACAACTTCGACCAAATACATATGTTCATGAAAAAATGGACAAACTTGCGACGCTCATCAAGAATTGACGATAAAGATGTTGATTGTGCTTGCACATGACTTTGTCCTTAACATCTTTTTTGAAGATAACTATGATATTCCTCCAATTTAAAATCAAAAGTTTATGCTCCATTTCCAATTTGTGATCCTCATGACATTATTGCATAAAACTATCCCCAAATTAGGGTTTGAAACCTATTTTTTATACCAAGATTGTCATGTTTGCATTCACGTCAGTTGAAAAGCTGGAATAATAAATTAAGTGAAAGCCAGAGTTATTTAAAAATGAGACTTCTTTCAATTAATAAGTTGAAGGTATTATCATTGCAGAGTCGTGGCATTACGTGGGTTTCCTAATTCGCTTTCAATCTCAATCCCTCATAAGTTAAAGCTATCCCAATTCGCTCTCAATCCCTTATAGTCAAGTTCTCCTTTCTTAATCCTTGACGAATTTTAATAATTTTAAACCAAAGTTATAACATTTTCGTCAATTTTTTTACTCATTTTGGTCCACAAAGTTTAGCTCGTATATTTGAAGTGGTTGTTTCAATTTATCTACAATAACCAAACTCCCTATGACCACTGAACTTGTTGCTTATTTTGCCATATTACTTGTGACGACCAGACTCGTATTCCAATACAGAATCCTGAGGTCGTGTAGTCATAATTGACAAAACAACGGACAGACACTTGCTAAGCACAATGGTGTCCATCCCACAATCGAACTAAACAAGCTCTAAGAAGAATGTAAAGCTATAATGGCGATACAAAACAACAAACAAAATTGTGGAAGTCAATAATATGAAGAAAGCCCGACCTATCAAGCTCTGAGATAACACACAACAAAGAGATAGTTTATCTCGGCCCAAAATTCGAACCGCGTCCGCAATAATGCGAACGCATAACAAAAACCACATGTTACACGAAATAGAAACATAAAGCAATCAAGTCATCGGTGACACTACAGTCGAAACCCAACATTTTGCTATGAATCTTCAACAATAAGTCAACGGCTAACACATGTCCGACACAACATAAACATTAAAATCCCCGAGCTACGGCACGCTCGGGAGACAACTGAATATAAATAATATGAAGTGCAAAAACCTGACAATACATGTCGGCTATAGAAATACTACAATAACTACAAACCCAAACGACAACCCAATGGTAAAGTTTACATAACTTTACTATTGTTGTTCCTCACATGAATAGAACGATAAATAAAATGTTCCTGGACATAAGACTCCACGAGTTACTACTCATAAGAGTCGGCTGCTACCAACGCAAACTACTCAACCTCTACACGAACTATAGAACGAACCATGCACAGCTATAGCTGCGATCTACTCGACCTCTACACGAGCTATCGATCACACTACACAATAAAGAAACAAAAGTACGGAGTAAGTCATAATTATCCATTAAGTTACTACCAATAATAATATAGCATAATAATATATTCAGCTATAAATAATCATGACATTCTACTAACATGATAATTATTGTGAACATGTACCGCATAATAATATGTACTATACAAATCAAACTAAGAATACCATACTTTCCATGTAGCATGGTGATGATCACATAAATGCTCGTAAACAAACCATATAGACCAGTGTGTCCTCATCTAATCCACATCCGTCGTGTTGCTCCTACAATACACGTACAAAACCAAATGTGCCCTCAATACCCATCTTGTAATATCGACGTCCCCGAGTCCCACTCGAGTTCCATAGCTTACCAGAGTCTTGTTACAACAGTGGAGGGGTGTGTGCAACAACCTATCTCTGATACGGCGACCCATAACGATCACGAACTTTAACATTCATGAAAGCGATGTGTCGACCCATCATCAACGCAACCAATCAATAAATATGCCAGCTGGAATTCCAATGCAATGCACAAGTAGATCTATGATTCTACTTTAGCATATTACCAAACACATATTGGAAGTTTGTGGGTCCCAACGGGCACAATAATAAGCTAGAAGGGGGGGTTGAATAGCTTATTATACACTTAAAAACTGTTAAGTAAGTTCTTTGAAAGGTACTTTCAATCTATTGAAAAGATTGAAGTAGCAGAAGACTTTCAATAAAGCTGGTTCAAGTCTGCCGATAAGGACTACCGGTAGACCTTAACAGATTACTTAAGTTTGCTGTAAAGGGTAAAGATAATTATAGAAATAAGCAGTTAAATAAGCAGACAAACAGTAAATGAAATAACACAAGTATTTTGGGATGGTTCACACTATAAAGAGTGCTACGTCCACCACCAAGGCAGTCAACCTTGGATTTAAATAGTGCACTATGTTTTCAACTAGATCTATTACAAAGAATATTCCCAATGGATCGTGTACAAAATATTGACTTGTGTTTGGGGGTTAAGGAATTAAATATCTATGAAAACAAGATATTTAATTCGTGCAGAAGTATAGCTATTTGAATGAAAACAACAAGAAGTAAAACAATAAATGTTGATGCACGGCTTCTTGTTGTTGACGAGGACTTCTGGATCTGTTGAGGATCTCTTGAATGCACTGAGAAATAAAACTTAAAGTTGTTGTAGATTTTCATAGCAATTCGTCAAGTGTCGAGTGTGTTTTTCTTCAGTCTTTAATGGCAGCATTTATAGCAGGTGCATTCTGGAGATCCGTTGGAGAAGACGAAGACTTAACAGCTCTATTAGATTGAATGCATTAAATTCATGGGGCTGTCAATCAGAAATTTCGTCTTCACAGATATTGAGCAGGGAATGAGTACTGAGATCTTCTGGAAGTTGGGCAATCTAGATGTCAGATCTGAGAGAGTTGTTGCGCAGTAGGTGACGATGCCGCTTTCCTACTTTCACTGCTCGCCTTAAAAGTCTTCCTTTTCGGAAAGCTCGCTTCGGCGGTCGAGATGTCGTGGAATGTCTCAATTTAAATTCAAACTGATAAGGATAAATTTAAATTGATCTATTAAGATTTGCTTGACTGGATACGTCATGAGCTTGACCGAGTGTAGACAAGGTCTGCCGTTTTGTATGTTGAAGTAGGTCTTCCGGTGAAGCGTTGAAGAGGACTTCCGCTGAACCTGTTGAAGTCCTATAAAAGCTATACTTGGCAAAGTTCTATACACAGTTGTCACGCTAATCGATACGCAGCCCGATTAGCCACTGAAGTATAAAACTAATGTAATGTATGAGCAGATATAAATCTAAATACAATAAGTATCAACAATCTCCTCCTATTTATATATGGTCATCATTACTACAAATGAGGGCTATAACAGACTATGTGATAGATAATAGCATGTCTAAGAGTTTTATTCATTTAATAACGGAAGACATGCTTCTATCAAACAGTAGAGCACCTCAAATGTAAAGATTAATCTAAGTGCATAAAAAGATAAGGAAATCATAGAACAACACACAGATTAGTAGCAATCAGTTCAAATAAATTTAAACTGAGTGTTTAAATTCTAAGCAGATATAGAAAATGAAATAACAAGAATTTAAACAAAAGCAAATTTGGAAAAGCAGATATCTTTTTGTATTATAAACAAGATGTTTAATGTTTACAGAGTTTTCAAAAGATAAGATAAGTACAAAGGTTAAGGGAAAAACAGATACATAATTTACCAAGGTCGTTTCCCTTTTCCTTTGTCTGCTGCTTCCTTCTCCCTACGCTGTCTCTCTAGCTCTTCCATTCTTCGTACGTACTCGTCATTTGCATCTGTGGGAGGTCTGGTGGAACGAGAGCGGTAGTCGAGTTCTTCACGAAGACGCATCGTTCTTCCATCGCATTTGGTTGATAGATCTCATTTGCTTCTCCTCCGTGATGGCCAGATCACGAGCACGATGAGCATTCATGACGTTGTGAGCAGAGGCACGAGCTAAGTTGTTGAGCTCTAGGACAGGAGGGCGGCCATTGTCGAAATGCAGTGTGATGGCATGGAATAGCTCGTAGAAGAGAGATGAGCAGAGCCGGACACATTCGTCGTATTGTGCTTCGACATTGATCTTGACGTCTGTGAACTCGTGTCTCATCTGTCTAAAACGTGTCCATACATCATCTTGGAATTGCCGGAGAAGAGCAGTAGTGCGGTCGTTGGCTTTGGACGCCAAGAAGACGATTTCATGCGGTAGTAATACTTGTAAGTTCGCCTAGCCGTTCATAAATAGTGTCTAGCCTTGACAAAATTTCAGCATTGGCCGGCTGAGAGGAAGATGGTTCCTGGCCAATGTGAGAATATGAGCTGCAGAGGAGGTGGCTTCCGGAGACGAGGGTCGGAAGGGCTGTTGGAGAGGTGGAGTGATGGAGTCGGAAGAGGTTGAGTCCTGGGTTGGTATGGTGTTGGTAGAGGAGGAGATGGTTTGAGGTGGAGGGGGAGGAGGGGTTGGAGGGGAATCAAGCTCAATGTCAGTGTCAGAATTTTCACTGATAATTGAGGATTCGGGTAAAGGTTCGGTAGAGAACCAGAAAGAGGGGCCAGGATAGAAGAGGCTTTTGGGTTTTCGAAGGTGAGGTTGAGGTTGTGGTTGGTCAGGGGAGAATAGATCTGCAACTGAGGAAATATCAAACAGGAATCTGGCAGCAGCAGAGTCTATTGGTTTGGTAGGGGGGATTTGGGTTGGTTGTGATGGTGTTGAGCTAGGTTGGGTTTGATGAGGTGAAGTGGGAGTAGATGAGTTAGGAGAGTAGTTGAATGGTGAAGGAGGAGGAGGAGTTGGGGTTCGCAGGCTCCTCCTGCGTGAGGCTCCTCCGAGGGATAGATTCCTCCTGGGTGAATTCCTCTGAGTAGATGACTCAGGAGGAATAGGTTGGCTTGGTGTGGCGGTAGATGGTTGGTTAACGGTAGATGGTTGGGTGCCGGTAGAAGGTTGGCTGGCGATAGAAGTCTTGGTGCCGACAGACCTCCTTTTTTTCCTTAGCAACTGAATTGGGGCTCAGCTGCTTCATCGGTAGAGGCGGGAGTGTCTGCAGGTGGCTGGTCCTCAAAGGTTTTACGTAGTCGCCTACGTTTTGGTTGAGGTGAGGGTGCAGGTGAAGATGAGGATGGTCGTTTGGTTTTAGGAGAGGGCTGGGAAGAGGAGGTTGGTTGAGCGTGAGAAGATGGTTGGGCTGGTGAAGGTTAGGCTGGAGAAGGTGATGGAGTTGGTTGGGCTGGAGTCTTGTCTTTTTGGCCTTCTTTCATCTCCTTCCTAATCCATTTTGCCTGTTGCTCCTCAGTAGCTACCTCTTCTTCCGGCCTGGCCTTTTGCCCTTGGCTGGCTCGTAAGAGTGTTCCCACGCCTCATCGGCATCCTTGGCTTTTTGGTGAAGAGATTGGGCAACTTGGTCGTTGAATTTAGCAGAAGCCTTTTTGAGAGTCTGGCTAGCCGCGTTATATGCTTCTACGTTGAAGCGAGTGACTAAAATCGGTATTGGCTTAGCAACCTTGTAAATTGAGACGGGCGGAAGACCTTTCTGCAGCCTTCGCTTGTTTTCGTACTCAGTATATTTGTTGAAGAATGAAGTTGTCAGCTGTTTGTCCTTGGACACCAATATAAGCTCATCTTCCTTGATGGAAGAGTTGATTTGCTATGTGTCTCGAAGAAGGGCGTTGATCAGCCTGACGAATGGCCGCTTGCAAGTGGGGTTGTTCTTAACTCGTTCTACCCACTGCTTCAGTTCGTTGAAGATGATGGCTTCGTAGTTGAGACGGGTTTGGATGAAGACGGCACATGTAAGGTTGAGTTGCTGTGCCGTGAACATATCATGAGCATCACTTTTGAACAGCATCCCTTTGTCCATTAGGTGGCTTGTGCAGTAGACGTCCAACGGGAAGAGATTCCTCAGCATCTTCCCTTGTGGTTCTCTTGGAGTATTAACTCCCCTCATTGCTTCCCAGGCATGATCAGCCTCAGCAATGGTTGATTCAAGTGCACCACCGAAATGCACGCCAATGATGGTGGAGATGGTCTTGGCGGTGATGGAGGATAGGACGGCCTCTAATCCATCCTCGCAGAGCATTTTTATTCATGAGCTCCATCCTTTGGTAGAACTCTTCAGCCAGGAAAATGCTGTAGTCTTTGTCGTTGAGGCAGAAGAGTGGAAGAATTCCAGAGGCATTCATGTCCTCGCATGCCTTGACTCCGGCGGCTATAGTGCAGACTGATTGGAGGTCAATGCACATCCCGGGTATATAGAGTTTCGGGTCCGGGGCTACGATGACGTCATGAGCAGCGGGAAAAGTAGGATATCCCGGAAGGTTGACATCCAAATTTCGAGGAATGTCAGTTTCTGGGTCTAGCTTCTTCCTGCTGTCACGCTTTGATTTTGATGATTTTGCCTGAAAGAAATGCAATCAAAAATTAGGGCTTTTTACCTCAAGAGCTAAACAAGCAGAGATTTCAAGATTTTCTGAGATTATTAAAAAATTTCGGAATGAAAACTTGAAACCCTAGAATGTTTAGTGAAAGCAAACCAGAGAAATGTATAACATAAGTTTTCAAGAGAGTAAGCATACAAAGCATATAAACAACTGTTAGTTTCTAGGTTTTGAAGAACAACAATGGCGAATACTGTTAGAAACTCAAAAGTGACCGTTTGTATTCCAAAACAATTTAGGTTATGAAATAAAATGCGAAACAGTAAACGATAAATTTCAAGTAGTAGAGTAGAGAAGAACATACCATTGATGTTGATGAGAAGAAGAAACGAGAAGATTTTGGGAACGAAGAGAAAGCGTTGCCTGATATAGAGAGAGTTTGAATAGAGAGAGAAATATTTTAGACAAAGGAGTTTCGTAAAGTTTTGGAAAGGGCAGTTCAAGGTCTATTTAAAGAGAAAAAATTTAAGCAAAGCGGGTGAACTTAAGATATTTTCTAAGTACCAATTTTTACCCTTGACCCCTTTTATTGCTTTAGAAACCTCTTTAACTAAGATAGACTAAGTAAAGATACTAACCTTTCAGTATTCTGCCAAAGGGAAGATTACGTCTTCCGGTCAGTCTAAAACTAAGTCTACCGGTATGAAAGAAAAATAATAAAACTTTGAAATTAAGCAGTAGGATCAATCATATCAAGATTTCTCCTTAAATAAGCAAACACAGGTGGCATCCGGTGGCTTTGTGAGAATGTCGACCAATTGATGCTCGGTTGGAACATATTCAGGCCCGATGTTACCTTTCTCCACATGATCTTTGAGGAAGTGATAACGGATATCAATGTGCTTTGTCTTCGAGTGCATCAACTGGATTTTTGGAGGCGAAATCGTGCTGATGTGTTATCACACATAATTGGACAATTTGCAGTCTCTTGATGTTGTAGTCCACTAGTTGTTGCTTCATCCATAGGAGTTGAGAGCAACAGTGGCTGGCGCATGATACGTATTACTTACGTGGTTGAGTTTGCAATTGATCCTTGTTTCTTGCAAGACCATGAGGCAGAGTCTATTTCAAGGAATTGACAAGTCCAGCTGGTGCTTCTTCTGCTTTTGCGGTACATAATCTGCATCGAGTATCAACTAGATCGAAATTGTTGTGTTTGGAATACCAGATGCCTAGATTTGTTGTTGTTGAAACATATCTAATGATACGTTTGGCAGCAAGTAAATGTGATTCCTTTGGATCTGCCTGAAATCTTGCATAAACACAAACATGAAACATAATGTCGGGGTTTCTTGGCGGTAAGGTAAGAAGGGAACCTATGATTCCTCGGTACTTGGTCATGTTCTCTTGCTTTCCCTTTTCATCCTTATCAAGATGGCGGTCGGTAGACATTGGAGTCTCAAATCCTTTAGGTGAATCAAGACCAAATTTCTTGATTAGTTCCTTTGCATATTTGGTTTGGTGATGAAGATTCCGTCGAAGTGCATTGAATATGTAGTCTAGAAAGTAGGTAAGCTCTCCCACGTCATACTCATCTCGAACTTGCTTTTCATCGCTTCTCGAATCTCTTGCCTGGGCTTTGGTTAGTTGATCCAAAGATGATGTGATCACATAGATTTGTACAAGAGAATGACCTTTGTGCTTGAGGATGAACATAGTAGTGTCTATCCTTCCTCTCACGAATCCTTGTTCTATTAAGAACTTGGATAGAGTTTCATACCAAGCTCACGGAGCTTGCTTTGGCCATAGAGCTTTGAGTCGGTAGACATGATCCGGTTGTCTTGAATGACAAATCACAGGACATTCAACGTATACATTTCTTGAAGATCACCATTCGAAAGGCACTCTTTACATCCATCGATACACTTTGAAGTCCATGAGCGAGGCATAGGCTAGAAAAGTCGATTGCCTCTAATCTAGCAACGGGAGCAAATGTTTCATCGAAGTCAATCCCTTCTTCACATCGGTAGCCTTGAGCAACCAGTCTAGCTTTGTTTACGGTGACATTTCCATCTTCATCTCTTTTGTTTTAAAAACCCATTTGGTGCTTAGATAAGCTGGATGATCGATCGGCCTTTGAACTAAGCTCCACACCTTGCATCTTTCAAATTGGTTCGGCTCTTCTTGCATAGCTTCAATCCGGTTATGATCTCAATAGCTTCATCAATCTTCTTTGGCTCGAGTTCGGATCTGAATGCATATGCAAACATAGTCTCTTCTCGAACTTTATTCCTCGAGCGAACTCTGTGTTGAGATCACCAATGATTTGAGAAATAGGATGATCTCTTGTTTCAATAATGGAGGAAGATCAACTTTGTGGGTTCTTCCAAGAAATGGAGGTAGGTTGAGAAGATTCACCAAAATGCAGTTCGAAGAGATAGGATCTTGAAACCTTCATTTTACGGTGAACAAGAAGGATGAGTGATCTGCAAAGGTGTTTGGGGTAACTCGGAAGAGATGGGTTACGGGTCAACGAGAAGAGTTGGAGCAGGTATCGGCGAGTTGAATCTGCTTGGGTGAAGGGTTGCGATGCTTGGAAAGTGCTGCGATTGCGGGATTTCGATGAGGTGGAAGTAGATGATGTATTTGTACTGTCTCATTATCGAATCATTAGCAACATTCGAGACTTTCTAGGCTCTAACAAGTCATATTCATCAAAAGAAACATGCCTGATTCTAAGATTTTTAAATGAGTTTTCTTGAAAATGCGAAATGCTTTTGAATGTTTGGAATACCCAGAGAAAAATTCCTTCGTCGATTTTGCATCAAATTTTCCTCTATATTCTTTTCCATTATGAAGAATAAAACATTTACAAGAAGATTTTAAGAAATCCTATGTTTGGGGCTCTTCCTCTCCATATTTCATATGGAGTTTTGTTATGAAACTTGTTTACGAGGATACATTTTGGTAAAACATGCGAGTTGGACTTACGCCGAAGTACTTTGGAAGTTTTTAGCATCGGCATTGTTCTTCTTGCTTGTCGGTGTTACGTTCTTGGATTCGGCTACACCATTTTGTTGAGAGATGCGGCGGCCAGAGAAGTTGTGGCGATCCATGGTCATCACGATATCTTTCTACACCATTGTTCTTGAATTGAGTGCCATTGTCGATCTTATGTCACTAATGTCTTCAAGCTTTTGAGTTTGAAGTCTTAAAGCGGTGACTAGATCATACGTCTCATCTTTTGAAGTCATTGTTTCAATCAGTGAACCTAGGTGAGTAAATCAACTACTGAGTGTATACTTGTCTCGATCTTGATTGTAGTGATTGGTCGAAGAGATCCATATGCGAGAAGTTGAAGGAATGCGTTTGTTGACAAGAGCAGGACTTTCTTTTGAAGGAAGACTTGGAAAGTTTTCCTAGTTGGCAAGCTTTACAACGTCATGGTCGGCGGACAGGTAGGTAGACCTTTGACAAGCCCATTTTGGAGAGGCTTGGAGGTGCTTGAAGTTGAGGTGGTGAGGCAACGTGCCATAATAGCTGTTGTCACGAACGTTGTTAGCTACTAGGCAAAGGCTTGAGAATCTCACAGGAAGATTTAAGTCCACGACATAGACGTTTCCTTGTCTATTGCGGTCGGTATTGTAGAAGCGGGATTCACGATCTTTGATGAGGCAGTTGGAGTTGAATTGGCATAGTAATCCTTTGTCGGGGTGGGATATGCTCGGAAGATTGTGCTTTAAGCCACTCACTAGAGACTTTGTTGATGGAGAGACTTCCTCAGTGATTGAGCCATATCAATTGTTTTCCTCTTTGCATTGTCTCAGAAAATAGTCGCTGGCTTCCCTATATCTGTAGTAGACTTACGTTTCTGTCATGTGTCTTGGCGACCCTTGTCAGGTACGGATGTTTTTGTTTTGAATCTATAGCCATGAAGCATTCACGAAAAAGATTTAAAGAAACAAGGTCCCTTTATTTTCTTTTTTAGATCCTGGGATTGCATTGAGAACTAGGTCTCTCGGATTTTGGAGTGAACCTTAGCGGGCGTGCGGGGCCGGATGGCCTAGGCATTTGCAAAATGACATAAATGAAACTTCCGTAGAGAGCGTCGTGATGTCATGGCGAGGAGTGATTATGAATATCCTTTTTCTTAACATCCATTCTTGGTTCGGTTCTTTGTTGACGGTAGACTTAATTGGTTTCTTTTGAATCTTCCTAGGTAGGTTACCACGGACTTAGCTTTGGCTTGTACGTTGATTACCTTTTAGGAGGATTTGGTAGAATACATTTAAGTTTACTTTCAGCAGTCATGAGCCTTGCATTTCAAGACAAACTTGATAGTCACCGGGTAGAGATTTGGTAGGTCTACCGCCGGCCGATCTTTGCCTTAGCGAGTTGTTCTTAGAGACTTTAGTTTCTCTACCGTTACTTTCTCGAGGTTTCTCATTTGAATCGGTCATCTTGGCTTTCCTTTACGGCTTTGGGGTAAACATAAGGAACATTTGAATAACCAAGGCCTTGTTTCCCTTTGTTTCAGAACGTCTGTTTAGAGTAAGAGATATCATTAGCGTCTTGGAGGATTCACCTTTCTCTGTGATGATGGGAATGTCATACTGAGCTCATCTGAATATCTATGCCAGATTTATCATTACTAGATTTTTTGCTTGAAAGGATTTCTTCGAAGGCATCTTTAGACTGTTCAGAGTCAATTGTCTTTTGCAAGGCAATTTTCTCTAGGTCAAATCCTTTGATGTGCTCAGTTAGACATTCAATTTTGTCACTAAAGGAATTTGTTTTCCCTTTGAAGCTTGATACTTTCTTGTTGACAGCTATTGAGAGTTTGAATCTCAGTTGCCATCGAGAGAGCATTTCTCAGCAGTAAGTTTC
>CM028381.1:123909453-123950368 GCA_013146195.2 Codonopsis lanceolata | reverse complement strand
GATCCCTATTCAAAAATCGAGGCAAGTATGGGTTCCAAAATCAAGTAACCATTTGGACCCATAAAGAAAAATAAAGGGGACCATGATTTTCTTACCTTTACATCTCGGGGTGCTTCATGGCTGATTCAGTTGAGAGAAAAGAGATGTATGGTATCTAGATGGCGACGCTCAAGACACACATGACCCGGAGAATCTGCCTTCTAGCTAACATTTACGAAGCAGAAGGTCCTCAGTCATCTTTGGAGACAATGCTAAAGGAAGAACAATTGGTTATGGATCCATTATTAGAATCTCTCAATTGGAAAAGTCTCTTTAGTAGAAGGCTTGAAACATAATCTCACGAGTATTTCTCAGTGCGTGACAAAGGGCTTATTGTCAATTCTCTTCAAGAATCACGATATCAAGGATCCAGTCTCTGCTCAGCGGTCCTTTGAACCACGAACAAGGGAATGTCTATGTGATGAAGCTTGAATGCTACGGCAAGGCTACTAGTCTATGTCTTGTGGCAAACTACTTGCTCAGATAAAAAGCTTGCTATGGCATAAAAAGACTCGACCATTTGAACTTCAAATATACGGCCAAGCTATCTAAAGAAGGTATAGTCAAAGGATTGCCAAGGTTTCTGAGCGTCATGATCGCAATGTAAAGCTTGTCAACTAGGAAAGCTCTCCAAAACATCCTAAAAAGCAAACCGGGGACTCAACGACAAGACCTCTTCAAGCGCTACACATGGATCTCTTCGGACCGGGTCACTACTATTAGCTATGGTGGCTACTGGATACACGCTAGTAGTAGTGGAGGATTATACAAGATACACTTGGCGAGAGATGATGTCTTCTAAAGATCACATATGATGCCTTCTTTGCCTTGTTCGAGGAAAGGCGCAAGCAGCAGCTTCGATGAAATTAGTGACGTTCGATCGGACAATGATGTGAGTTCACCAACAATGGAATAGCAAAATCTTTGTGATGATCACGACATTGGTTACAACTTCTCTGGCTGTAAGGACACATGGCAAAATGGCGTTCTGAAAGGAAGAACACAACACTTATCGAAGGCTGCTAAAACTATGCTTGCTAAAGCAAAGTTGCCCAAACATACGAGGCGGCAGCGTCAACCTGACACACTTCACTCGAGAGCAGTCGTTGATCAACAAATTTCACGGTAAAACACCCTACGAACTTTGGAGAGTAAAACCCCAAACATTGGATTTTTTAAAATCTTGAGTGGCAAATGTTTTGTAATCTACATAATGGTAATGACTACTGAGGAGGAAAATTTGATCATAAAGCCGATGAAGGTGTATTTTGGGTTATGCCTTACACTCCAAAGCTTACGGGGTTTTTCAACAAGCGATCATTAAAATAGTTGAATCTGTTCATGTCTCATTTGATGAATTTGATTTATTAGAGCCACATGTGGCTCCAAATATTCTTGATGACTTTGTTGATGTTGAGGCAGTACATCCCAACCATCAACCTCTAGTATACCTAATCCATCACCGGCAACTCAATCAAGTATTCACGACCATCATTTATTATCAAGCGGGCTCAGTAGACTTCAACCACTCGAAGACTCAATTTGAGAACCCTTTTTGAACACGAAAATCTATTAGCAACTCACATATGAACCGGCTTGAACACAACACTCATCAAGACACGGTGATCTTCCTTCTAGCCCTCATAGAACCTTGTCATGAAAGAAGCGGCGACAAATCATCATATTCCGCTTGTCTAAAGAACATGTAAAGACCATCAATCTCTCAAATCATTGGTGACATTCATGTTGAATGCAGACTTCGAAGATCCTCAAGAATGAATGTATGTTACGTCTTTGCGTTCGTTGAGAAGAAGAGCCAAAGAAGATCGAAGAAGCTCTTCAAGATCCAAGTTAATTTGGAAGCCATGCAAGAAGAACTTCAACAATTTGAGCGATGCCAAGTATGGAAGCTAGTTCCAAAGCACAGCGATCATATCTTGTCATTGGCACAAAATGGGTGTTCGAAATAAGAAGGATGAGGATGGGAACATAGTTAGAAACAAAGCAAGACTTCGTTGCTGCAAGGATATTGTCAAAGAAGGAAGACTATGATGAAACATTCGCTCACAGCAGATTGGAAGCTATCGAGAATCTTCTTAGCCTATGCTACATACAAGGACTTTGTCTTTGTATCAAATGGATGTCAAGAGTGCATTTCTAAATGGTGATCTTCAAGAAGCGGTCGTTGCTCAACCTCCGAGCTTTGTAGAAAGGGAAAAAACTCACGTCTACAAGCTTAAGAAGGCTCTCTATGGCCTTAAGCAAGCTCCTCGGGCTGGTATGAAACCATCCAAATTCTTAGTAGAACAAGGATTTATGCGAGGAGCAAGATTGATACCACTCTCGTTCATTCTCAACCTGCACAAAGGACATTCTATTCTGCCGGTACAAATTTACGTTGATGATATCATTTTCGGATCCACCAATGAGAAGTTGTGTAGCGATTTGAAAAACGCATATTTGACCGAAAATTCAAATGAGTATGATGGGAGAACTCACATTCTTCTTGGGTCTTCAAATTCAATCAATCCAACAAAGGAATATTCATCGGCCAATCCAAGTATGCTAAAGATCTTGTCAAAAAGTTTGGATTGGAAAGCTTGACAAACTCCTTTGATACACCAATATGGTCGCTAAATGCAAACTTACAAAAGACTTATAAGGAAAGAAAGTTGATATCACCCACTATAGGGGGATAATCGGATCTTTGCTCTACCTCACGCCATTGGAGACCCAGACCGACATAGTGTATCTTTGTTGGGGTGTGTGCTAGATTTCAAGCGGATCCTCGGGTGTCACATCTTCATGCGACCAAAAGAATCATTAAATACGTATCGGATACCACCAACTTAGGTATCGGTATCCAAAGAATCCTCTTTCAACTTGGTTGGATACTCGATGCGACTATCTTTGGTTGCCAAATTGACGAGAAAAAGCACCAAGTGGAACTTGTCAATTTCTAGGAGGCAGAGACTTGTCTCTTGGGCTAGCAAGAAACAAGCATCCGTTTCAAATTCCACCAGAAGTAGAGTACAGGCTATTTGGTAGCTATTTACTTGTCAAGCTGGCCAACCGCTTTGGATCAAACAACGGTTGGTGGACTACAACATCAAAGTAGCAGACTGCCCAATCATGTGTGATAACACCTCAGCAATCTCTATCACCTACAATCCCGTAATGCACTCCAAGACAAAACATATCGATGTTCGATATCACTTTCTAAGGGACAATGTAAAAAAGAGAAACATTAGCATGAAGTATATTTCAACTGACCATCAACTGGCATACATCTTCACCAAAGCTCTAGAAGCAGACAGGTTTGCTTATCTTAGGGGAGAGCTTGGTATGCTTGACCCAACTGCTTAAATTTAATTTTAAATTAAAATTAATTTTCCATCATAATTTTTTTTTAAAAAAAATCTCAAAATTAATTTTTAAGCAGACTTGAAAACTTCTTTTAAGCAGACTTGAAAATTTCTCTAAAGCAGACTTATCATCTTTAAAAATTTTAAATCAAGAATTTATAAAGTCACTGGAAGAAAAATAAGCTTTCTAAACTATAATTTTGAGAGGGAGGCTTTGAAAATATTGAGGGACTAATTTCGAAATTGGTTGAGTTAATTTTTGAAAAGGCATTTTTCTCTTTCTAAAAGCCGTCATTCATTAAGTCTTGTCATCAAAAAGCCTCGACTTAATGACATTTCACAAGTCTCTATGACTGACGGCACGTCCTTTCTTTTATAAACCCTCAACCGCCAAAAAACTCATTTCACCAAAACTGTCTCTTGCTATTCTCTCTCTCTCTCTCTCTAAAAACTCTCTTCTCTCTACGATTCTCTGCTTCCTTCTTCCTGTTCGTTAGTCGATTCTGCAGATTCACCTCATTTTCGTCTTCTTCTTCTACAAATCTTCGGAAATGGTAAGAAATTTCTAACCCTAACTCAGTAATCTCAGTGTAAGCTCAGTTATGCTCTCTCATCTGTAACTACGCCATTATTGACTATTCATGTTACTCCTTGCTTCATATCTCTTAGAATTCCAATTTATACTGTTTATTACTGGTAATATCTTCTTATAACTGTTCTCGAACTGTCGATTTTAGTATTCTGAGTTATATTTGGCCTGTATGTGGTACTTCACGTATTGTCCAGAAATTTCTAGGGCTTAATGCTTCGCTTTGCTTATATTTCAAGTTCTTGAGTTTTTGCCCTAATTTTTCGAAATGCTTTTAGGGTCGAACTTCCTCTGCAGATCCGCTGTTCCTCCCCGAACAAAGGTTCAATCCAATCCAACGGTTGAGATTCCACTCGCCTCCAACCATGTATCACCAGTGGATTGATGCATTGACGAACCATCTGCTCGTGCTTATGCCTCCGGAGTTAAGGTAGTGGACGACTCCACTGAACTAGTCCGGCATTCTCGCCCTGCTCATGCCGATGATGAAGATTTCAACTATCTCGCTAGCTCGAAGAATTCTTCCGTAAGGCTATTATAAATGAATCACGTCTTCCATCACTACCTATCGTCGAACCTGCCAATGTCACTATCATCGCCTTCCCGAATCGCCAAGATTATCGGGCGTGGAGTTCGATGGTCCCTACCTCTCTCACAGATGTTTAAAAGGCTACCGCTCGGTCCCCATATGCGGGGAGAATACTCCAAGGAAGGCTGCCGCCAAGATGAAGAGAACCTTGTTTGAAGATGACGCCTACTTCATCACCCTTCCGTTTGACAAAAAATTGATCTTCAAGAATGGCACCCATGACATCATGATGTCGAACCACTGAGTACATTTCTTCAGTCATCCTCGAACCTTCGACTCAATCGGGCTCATATTCTATTTGATGCTATGCGATGCCGTTGTGCCGCTAAGAAATCAAGCCGGGTTCCTTCAACGTAGCGACCTTTTGTCGGTTTATCAACCGTATTCTTGAGCCAACACGAAACGCTTCACACTCGCCATATTATGGCCTTCGAGAAGAAGAAAGTTCTAAATAAAGTCCATCCAATTCACCAAAGACCTTCATCATCAACTACCCTCGAAGTCAAGAATGAGAAGAGAGTTCAACAAGAAGGTCTTCACCCTCTCGTCATCGTCCATGCCTGAACCCCCACCACTTAAAGTTATCGAATCAATCGAGACTACCGTGGATGCTCTCATGGCCAAGCGGAAAGCAAGAAGCTATCCAAGGAGGCCGCCGTCAAGGTCGCTCCAGCAAGTCCGCCGATCTCGCTCCCTCAACTCTCAAAAAGAAGAAGATCTCTTCCGCCGAGAGAGCCTGGCCCCTAAAAAAGAGGAAGTTGCCTCCTCTTCAAGCACTGCCGCCTCCCCGCCGCCGCCCATCCTGCCGCCGCTGCCCCCGCTGACCTCAATTAAAAGGGAGAAAGAAGACCGGCGCTCCATCTCTGCCCCACTCCCGTGCCGAAGAGGCTGAACTGAACGCCGATGTTGCCTCCCTCTCCGTCCCTCGTAAGCGTAAAACCAAACGCTGAACCCTCGAACCTTTCATCCCCTGCTCCACCTTCTCAATTACTTCTTCCTCCCTTCCTTTCATCTTCACGGCCATTTCACTGGGGTTGGGAGGAGCCCACCTTTGAGCCAACTACTGCCCCTTCCTCTCCTACTTCCTCTTCAACCCCTGCTGTTGTTGAGGAGGAGCCTTCTTCACCTGCTCTAACGAAGAAGAAACGCAGACTTCGCAAGAAGTCTGTGGCTCCAACGCCCCCTTCTCCACCTTCTCCACCTAGAGACACTATCCCTTCTCCGCCATCTTCTCCAGAACCCATCTCCATCGTTAATCTAGAAACCTCTCTAGCCATTGTACCTATCCTCTCACACTCTGCTCCCTCTACCTCTTCCCCTTCCTTCTCTATGCCCGACCACTTCTCTCCTCTTGCCCCTCACATCTCTACTCTTCTTTACCAAACAACCTTTCTACCCGAGATCTTCCCTCCTATCTCTCAATATATCACTCCTATCTCTATCTCTTCTGACCTTTACCAGATTCTCTTTCCTTCCATCTCTTCTGCCACCCATTCCTTTCTGTTTGACTTCTCTTCTATTTCCGACCTTCTCTTCCCCTCTACTTCCCCTCCTAACTTCATCCTTCTACCCGACTATCCCTTTCCTTCCTACCTCTTAGAGGCATCCTCTTCCTCTTCTGCTTCTCACTTCTCTGTCAGCAGCCTAGCCACTGACATTGAAGTTGATTCCAAACCCTCTTCTCCTCCACCTACAACCTCTGCTAACAACCCTGCTTCATCCGCCTCCTCTCCAAACCCTGCTCATCATCCTTCAACAAGCCATATTTCCATCAACCTCAACCCTCCTCTACCTACCAACGCTGCTGATCCTGCCCTTCTGGATCTTCTTCAAGCAAACCATGACCAGCTCGCTCAGCTCAACAGCACGGTCTCAACTATGGCCCAGCAAATCGAGGTGCTCAGCTATGGCCTCAACGCTACTCATGCCACGATCTTTGACATCGGCAAGATTGTCGATCAACTAGTGAACGACACTGCTCAAGCTTTCACTACTCACCGGTTCCTGGTTCAAGATCAACAGGCTGCTCTGATAGGCATGCTGCACTCTCAGCAAATCAGTATTCATGGCCTCTTCAATGAGCTCAAAACCGGGATAGCTCGAGCAATTCATAGCCGAAGGGAGGTTGCTGATTTCACAAATCTTTGCCTGGTCGAGCAAGCTGATGCAAGAGAGCCTGGCCGAAGCAGTAGGGTTGGTGCCATCGTGAGGAAAGAGCTACTCACTTTTGAATCAAGCCCGATTGAAGAACAGAACCGACTCCGAGAACGCCTGAATGACAGAATAAGAGTCTGGGTTGGAGACTACTTAGAACGTCGACGCACTCAACCCCATCTATTCTGAATTTGTTGGTACTTGGTTCTGTATCTTTATTTTTAAACTATGCTGTTTTGCCAAAACTTCTGCTGTTTAAACAGCTTGTTTATCACAGATGACTCAAGTTTCTTTCAAAGTTTAAATTGCTTTATACTGTTATTATCTGCTCTATTTAAACTTTGAGTTTAAATCTTTACATGTTGCTCGCATGCTTATGACATAGATTTAAACCCTGCTTTACTTAGTACTAGAATTTAATGTTTTTCTCTTGTAAGTACTTAGTCTAGTAGCTATCTCTCTACTAAGACTTCTGTTCTGAGAAGCATGTCTGCTCTCAAGAAAAATCTTTAAGACATGTTATTTTCTCAGTGCATGATTCAACGTCTGCTAGTAGCTGAGATGATGACATCAACCAAATAGGAGGAGTTTGTTGATTCCTAATTTTAGATTTGGTTGAGTCATCCCCTGATTCTATTGCACAGTGACTAAAAGGTCTGCATACCGATTAGTGTGGCAACTGTCTTAGAATCAATATTTTGTTTAGAACTGTTTTAGTGTTAGTCTTAGGCGCGGTCTCGATAGCCTCTTCAGCAGCCTTGAAGGACCAGCAGACTTTGAAGTCTGCTCAATGTTGAAAAGTCAAGATGAGCCAATTCACAATATTATGACACGTGCACACCTATTCAGATATTTTCGAAAATATCTAGTCTTTATATCTTCATCAAGTTTCATTTTTCAAGAAGTCAACTCTCCATGATGACAACTGTCCAGACTGTCTCTGAATTCTGAAGACTGAAGATATTACCCGTTTTGGCTAAGAAGACTTTCCAAGCTGCAAAGCCTGCAATCTGAAACTTTACTCAAATTGGGAATGTCTTCTCTGCACACTGCATCTCTGATGACTGTGGCTGTTACATCTTCCAAAGCGCCGAATTGCATTCAATGCAATTGAACGTTGGACACAGTTTACTCTGTCTCAATCCAACGGTCCAAAGATCTCTTCCTGGTATTTATTCAAGTCTTGAAGATCTGAACAACAACTCTTGTGCATTAAACTCTCAAGCTTCATCTTCAACACTCAAGCATTCAATAGATCAAAGGACAAAGACTAACACTTCACCAAACTCTCTGAAGCTGCAGATCTACCATCTCACATTTGTTTCAGTTTCATTTAGTTTGTCCTTAAAACTGTTCTTTAATTTTGCACGTGAAGAGAACAATTAATCATTGATTGTCTCTCTCACCTTTATACACTTGGTTAAAAAAACTCATTTTGTACACGATCCATTAGTGATCTTACTCATAAACCTAGTGGATAAACAAGTGCACTTTTAAAATCCAAAGCTAACCACTTTGGTAGTGGATGTAGTACTATTCACAGTACGAACCACTTCAAAATCCTGCGTGCTGTTCAAACTGTTCTTATCATTCTCTATAACTGTTTGTGCTTAATTACTTCAGAATCTGTACTACCTTATCAGCATTCTCTCTAGTTTAGATTCTATCTTGTTTCCGCTGCCTTAACACTTCTCTTCAAACCTTTGAAAAATCTTTAAGAAGTGTTTAAGAAAAGTTTTAATAAAAACGCAACTAGGCTATTCAACCCCCCCCCTTCTAGCCTAGATTGAGCCTATTTTGGGACCAACAATCCCTATATTATTTTTCTTTGAACAAATGAATGTAATCGAAAATAATAAAGGCCTAGAGGTGCGGATAACTGCATGACCAATGTGCATATGTCATACACTGGCTCGCCATCACAATAAATTGGACCTATCGATGCACGAGAGTGATAAGTTAGGGCTAGGTTCATACATGACCTAGGTGACAGATAGATCATATGTTCTTGTGCTTAGGATATAGAATGGATGAATGATGCGGGGATGGAGGCTAAACCAATAATTCAGCAGACTATATCTATCTTTTGTGAACGAACCCAAGAAATTGAATGATAATTATTTTGAATTAAACATAGAGGAGATACAAGTGAAACCCTAATCCTAGATTGCCATCTACCATAAGATCTTCATAACCTGTAATTGTTGCTAATTAGTTAAACACCTAATTAATAGTAGTAGTTTAGAATAGAATAAATATAAACCCCCCCTTAGATTAATAATTTGCTATCAATAAATTTCACTATCTGTGATCTCTTGTCTCTGTGGGTTCGACCCTTGCTTCCAAAACTATTCTCCAATAGTCTTGTCCACTTGCAAGGAAATAATTAAAATAAGACATCGATCAAAGCTCTAGGGAGGACAGTCAAATCAAAAGTTACTCCATCATAAAAACTTGGAGTAGCCCTGCGAGTAGTGCGAAATAGCTCCCAGATGGCCATGTACGGACGCCTCCTGTGAGAAGGCACAACAATTAGACGAGAAGGTGCCACCCCCAGCATTGCACATAATTCTTCGTAGGTGGGGCACATTTCATTCATACCGAAGTTAAAAAGATGGTCCAAGGAGACAAAAACCTGGAGGCTCCCCTCAGCATGTCCCAGTTGATAATGACATTCTTCCAGGATAACAGGCACCTGAATCCAAAAATGTGATCGAACCAATCACACTCGTCTGACCACAGGGAGAGGATCCAAAAATCCAAAGCATTCTCGTAAATTTCTATCTCTAGTTCTGTATGAATTCGTGTGGCCATTTGTAAAAAAGAGATGTAAAGGATTATAAGGCAGAAGAGGCAATGGCTGAGCCGAAGAGAGCTTAGAAGGCCGTGAGATGAAAGAGCTAATGAACTTGTGAAGAGGCAGGCCATTCCCCGTTCGCTTTAATTTTATACCGAAGATTCAAGAAATGGACATTTCTGAGCACAGTACGTGAACTGTGCTGAACAGGGAATGCACAGAAAAGGCCTATGGCGCCACCATAAGCCTCTTCTGGCGCCGCGCCAAGAGCCCCATTTGGCCGCGCCTTCCTTCCATCGCTCCCGGGAAGCGCCTCGGTATCTCGCATTTGTTCGCCCGACCATCAACTCGTGTGTCGATCACGAAAATTAAAGAAGCTAGAAAGGAAGGCTACGCACATTAGCGACGGCCATTATATGCCCAGGAAACAGGAGAAAGTGGCTGCCTCTCCCTCCTTGCGTATCACCAGAAAAGCCCGCTCAAGCCTGAAGGTGTATTTTTACAAACTCCTTTTTCAGAAATACATCGTTCCATTACCCTTAGATATTGGTATAGCTTTATTTTATGCATGTGTTTGAGTCTGCTTTTGTGATATTTTTGCATCATATAAAATCATATTGCATTGTATAATAAATGTTTGTACAGGTTTCTTTTGAATAAAAGAAAGAAAAAAAAGAAAAAGAAACTAATAATCGCATGCATCCAAGACTAATGTGCTCGGGACGACTGGCTCCTGTCAAGACTACCACCCATGACCCAAGTACCCCCTGTGCCACTAGCTCTGTACACCCGACCTCTGCCCGGAGCGCGGCTCGACCCGACATCCGCGTCATCGTCATCACCATCTCGATGCCGGGTCTGCCGCACTGTGCTGCTCCCCCTGCAGGAAAATTCGTTAGCTAGCTTTTGATAAAGCTTGCTAATACTGAAGAAGCCCCGCAGCAACCTCTTGTAGGTAGACACGTTCACCTAAAGAAAAAAAAGTGAGACAGCAAAAAGAATATATAAGTCTCCAAAAAATAAACATGCATAAAAAAATGATGGATAAAAAAAAATATACATGTGCATGATATATATATATATATATATATATATAAGAGATATATAAATGTAAAGGTAATGTGTCTACCGAACGGGCCTGCTCCGGGACCCGACGCTCCTCAGGGATCTCGACATCTGGAAGAACCTCCTCTACCATATGACTGCCCCACTGATATTGGAAGGTAGAGATGACGTCATTAGGCTCAGTGAACTCCAGATTCTTGTCGAGAAAAAAACTAGAAGGCCCTGGTCTAGCAGAGGCATCAGAATGCTGTCTGGGCGCAGCAGGAGCAGGGAAATGAGGATGCAGCACTGTTCTCAAGAAATCCTCATACGCCATAATCGAAAAATGTGTCGCTGGCATGAGGAATTTCGATAGGTACTGATACCTATTCGGCAGATGGTCAAGCTCTATCACCCAGAAAGGAGGCCGAGGAGGCACCACCGGAGGTACTAAAATCGACTGATGCTGGCGATTAACCCTCTCGCCCATACATAACGAATCCACCATAATGAATACCATCAGTATCCGGCAGCGACTCAGTCCCAAGGCAACAACATAATGCTCCTCCAGGCCCTCCCAAAGAAGGAAGTGCACCGTACCCGGACTCAAGCTAGTGATCCGTTCCTGCACTCGTTCCTTCTTTTTATAACCGCCGTCCTGGGTTGGCCGAACCCTGTTCTCATCAATGTACTGAAGCAGATACGGCGGCTGGTGGACACGCTGATGGAGACGACCCGACGTGAAATGAAAAAATGAAAAAGCCCAGACCTGCAAAGAAAAAAAGAGAAGAAAGAAAAAAAATGTGTTATCAGCAATAATAAAAAAAAGAAATGTATGCTGCGAAAAAAAAATGAAAAAAAAGAAAGCAGCAAAAGCAGGAAAAGACATATACCTCCCACGCCGGGGCAAATCCATTCAGGGTCGGCGAGTCATTCCGGCAAGCCCTGTCCATGGAAGCATATAATTTGGCCAGGCCCACCAGCCCCCAGTCATAGGAAGGGATCTGCTCAAAATCAGCCAACCTGGCCAGGACGAAAACCCGCAGGGTGGTAGAAGAGTAGGCGAAAAGTGACGTGCCGAGAAAGAAAAAAAAATGCCCAAGCCGCGCGAGTCACAGCGACAATGTCGTTTTCCGGCACCCGCCCAGCGTTGTCAAGAAGCCAGTGTCGCACCTAGCAATGAAAATCTCGTCTATCAATTTAAATTCCGACTCGAAGCCCAGGAGGTCCACCACCTCCTTTGGACACCGACAGAGAGTATAGTTAGGAGCCAGAGTCTCCCCGATACTGGTAGGAAGGCCAGTAATAGCGGCAAAGTCACAGGGGGTCATGGTTGCCTCCCCCCAGCTAAAGTGAAAGGTATGGGTGGTGTCCCACCAGTAGTCTCGTAGCACATCAAAGATCGGCAGGTAGCTCGTGAAGGGACGGAAAGCATGAAGGAAGGCGCTGAAGCCAGAACCCTCCACCAGACCTGTGCCGCCTTGGGCAACATGCGGTAAATGTCCATTACATTGGTACATGAAGCCCGGACCCTCTGGAATGGCCTGCGGAATTGAAAAAAAAACAAGAGATAAGTCTACTATCTTTATTTTCCTCGTAAAAAAAAAGAAAAAGAAAAAAAATTGAATGAATAAGAATAAATAATAATGATGAATAAGTAAGGATAAATGATGAACATGTTGCATGCATTGTATTTCATGAATCATAAAATTGCAGCATGCTAGTTTCCTGTGATACATTTTATAAAAAAATAAAAATAAAAAAAATAAAAATAATAATAAAAAAGAAAAAAATGTACTTTGAAAATATGTTGTATTCTTTTTACATTCTCATAATAAATAAAAATGTATTTTTTGTGCATCAAAAAAAAAAAGATTATATGTATTGTTTTGCATCTAAATGAATATTTTTGCATTTTAGGCATCATAAAAGTGTATTTTGCATTTTAAAAATATGTACTGCATTTTTGCATTATCATATGCATAATAGAATAAAAAAGTGCGCATGCATCATATTAGTCAACATCCTATAATTTTTGTGCATTGCATTTGCATCAAATAAAGTAATATATGCATCCATCATTTGCATTTATTGTCCAATAAGCTGCATTAGGGGTGCACTAAAAAGGAAATAAAACGCCACCAATGATGAAAATAAATATTCCTATGACATTTACTATGTCCCTGCAGCATAAGCATGCATGAAAAATAAATTTTAGGGCATAAAATATATCTGTTTTGTCCTGTATTCATCCAAAAAATGTGCCCAAAAATGTATTAAGAAAAATTTGAATTGTATTCCGAAAAGTCCATTTCGTGAACATATAGCATGCAAAAATATGTTTTAGCCTAGAACATACATCATATAGCTCCAATTGCATTTATAGTATAAATCATGCATAGTAGGGTCAAATAGTGACCACTAGTTCAATCATGCATCGCAAGAATAAATTGTATAAATTTCATGCATCATTACCTAATTGCATCATTTAGGCATAAATAGGACATGCATAAGCATTATTAACAGAGTTATGAATGCTCCAAAAGTGCCAAGCAGTGCTAAAATCTAGCAAATCTAAAAAGGAAGAAACTTACAGAAGTGGGTGGAAGATTGGACACATGGGTGTCCCGATCACGAAGAATATTGCCCCAGTCGTCCGTGGAATATCGGTACCTGATCTTATTTCGGATCAAAGGAGGAAATTCTTTCATCCTTCCGCCAGATTCTGGGTGCATAGGAGCCTTCCCCTTCTGGATCGTGAGGAAGAAGCCATTTGCTAGAAAAAAACACTTGAGTTGGCGAAAGAAAATTGAGAAAATGAACAAAAATGGAGAAGAAACTCAAAAGAATAACAATGGCGTCGACGGAGCGCGCTGAAGAAAACAAGATGAAGGAAGGAGCAGTAGCTCCCCTCCTTTCTCCCCCGTCATTAATAATGGGAGGAAAAAGGATTTTTTCCTTTTTCCCCCTCCAAAGTTTGAAGCTGCAACACATAAGTCCACAGGTTCCAAAAAATTGCAAAATGGTCCCAAAGCTTAATGAAGAGTTAACAAAAGTAATTTTGTTAACAAAATTTGACGGCCATCCATCCGAGGGCAAAGGAAAAGCGACATCCCCAGCAGATCAGTCGCAAAATAAGCAGAAAAGCCAAGAAATTCAGACGACGAAGGTAAGAATTGTGAAAGAAAAAAAAGAGAAAAAAAGAAAAAAGGAAAAGAAGAAAAAGAAAAAAAAAGAAGTCCCTAGCTTGAAGAAGCAACAATGGCAGAAATATCAAAATCAGCTGAATCCGCAGCAGCCACCGAAGCATGAAGAGGTAAGAAAGGTAAGGTATTCTTATCCTAACTTCAAATAAATAAATAAATAAATAAAAGAAAAATCTTTTTCAAGTTTTGCTTTTGAAAAAAAAAAGAGAAATATTGAAAAACAAAAAAAAGAGGAATATTAAAAAACTAAAAAAAAAGAATATGAAAAAAAGAAGAATATAAAAAGAGAGAGAGAGAGAGAGAGAGAGAGAAGAAAGGAAGGGGAAAAGAAAAATCTTTTTTGCCGTATCTGGCGACAGATTTTGATCGGTTGGATACAGTTTTCGAAAAATTTGAAGAAAGTTTTTTTTGCCGTGCTTGGCGACAGATTTTGATCGGTCGAGTACAGTTTTCGGAAAATTTGAAAAATTTCTTATTTGTGTTTGGCGACAAGGTATTGACCGGTTGAGCACAATTTTTGAAAATTTCTCTTAACATATTTCAATAATAGGTATTGACCAGTTGAAATATGGTTTCCGAAAAACTTAAAAATCTTCATACCGTATTTACAGCCGGTTTTGACCGGTTGAATACGGCTTTTCGAAAAACATGCAAATCTTTTTCCCGTTGTGTTCTTGGACGGGTTTTGGCCCGAAGGACATGACATCCTCGTTGGTTGTTCGACTTGTTTAGGCCTGAACTATGTTTTGGTCTGAGTTCCTTTATTAAGGGATACGTAGGCAGCCTACACTGGTAGGTGCGACCATTAGAGCATTTCATTGCATATCTCCTTAAAAACTACGATAACCTGTTATAACCGATTAAATATGTCTAGGCTATGGAGTTTGGTTAGCATGATAAACTGTTGCATTATAACTGTTACCTATTGCATTCCTCTCCTATTTTAATTGAACGAAATTGGAGAGTCTATTGTTTATCAACGATGTTCGACTACTTAGTAAGCCTCGGGCCACCCGTAGACTCCATCGTTGAGGGGCTCTGTAGACACCCCAATTTCGTACCCCTGATATGTGACTCTGGCATGTGATTTCAAGAACTGTTTAAACTTAACGAATGTCAAGTTACAGGAGTCAAAAATGCGAAAGGCAAAGCATGATGCGCAAAAAAGTAAAATGCGAGGGATAAAAGTGACAATTTTGAAAGTCAAACAGTAGCTTGGCGCGGCCAAAAGGGCTGTCTGGCGCCACGCCAAGAAGAGCTAGGTTCCGCGCCCAGAGTGCTACAGTCCGACTCCCAGTTAACGCATTATACAAGAATCGAAGGCTAGTGTACAAGATTTATCAATGTACTGAAGGGATTTTTAATCCCCGATGTATCCCTTCGTCCACCTATAAATAAGTGCGTTGGGGTTCACTTCAGGAGACTGAAGATATCACAAAAAAACGCTGCAGATTTTTCTCTGCGTTGTTATAACGCTGAGATTAGTGAGTGAAGTGAGATAGGGAGTGGTTAGCCCATAAAGCTTTGAAACCCTGCCCAAACTCCGCCAAACCAAAAATCCACCGGTTAAAAGTGATCCCTAGCCTTTTAGTTGGGTATCCACCTTACTTCCCCGGCCCCAAAACCATAAAGTAAGCCGTTACTCTGCCCAAGTAAGTAGGCCGAAAACACAAAAATAAGCCGTTGTTCCGCCCAACCAAAAAGGCCAAAACAACGACAAATAAGTCGTCATTCTGCCCGAGTGAACGAGCCAAAACTACCAATAACAAGCAGTCACGCTGCCCAAATTACAACAACAACAACAACAACAACAACAACAACAACAACAACAACAACAACAACAACAACAACAACAACAACAACAACAACAACAACAACAACAACAACAAAAAAGACTCCCTCTTCCTGAAGGACAGAGCGAGCACACTTCGCTCTAAAAGGTAATAGCCTTTAAGGGCGTTATTTTTTTAAAGTTGTTCTTTAAATCCGGCCCAATGTAGAAAATAAAAGCCATTGTGCTGCCTGGATTTAGTTAGAAAATACTATGTAAAAGAGTCGTTATAATGACCAAATATTTTTAAATATATATGTGATTATTGTAAGGAGACGACTGCAAGTCCATAAATAATATAGCCGCGGATGTATTTGCTTTTATTTTCCTGACTTTAAATGCTTTATTTATTTGCTAGATAAATATAACAAAAAACATACTTTAGCCAAAAACCACTTTTGAGATCGAAAGGGCTAGTTGGGTGCCTAGCACCTTCCCAACTCGTAACTTAGCCTCCGAACCCGTTTTATAATCTCTGGTTTTTCTTTTTTTTTTTGGTTTTGCTTTATCTTTGCCTTACAATAAAGATGGCGACTCTATAAAACATTTTGGATTCAGTGGGGCCTCGCAACACTCCTTTCTTGCACTTTTCCGTTTTCCCCTAAAAAAATGGAGAATGAGAATGAAAGGGTGATGTATTCCCATATCCTGGTATCCCCTAAACAAGGGATAACTTGATGCGGGAAACCCAAAGCACCCATAGTGATCCGAAATAGGCCATAAGACTATTTTTATAAAATCCATAGTGGGGGCGTCGCAACATCCTTTTTTGCACTTTTTTGTTTTCCCCTAAAAAGGGAAAATGGGAATGAAAGGGTGATGCATTCCCATATCTTGGTATCCCCTAAACAAGGGATAACTTGATACGGGAAACCCAAAGTTCCCTTATTGGATCAAAAATCCACTAAAGTCAACCGAGGCGCATTCCAACGCACTATTTTAGACAACACTCCTTTCGCACTTTTTATTTAGTTTTCCCCTAAACAAGGGAGGATGAAATGAGAGCAGTGGTGTCCCGTATCCGAACGTACGCGCACCCCTATCCAAGGGCTCGCGGGGCGTGGGCGCACACCGCCGAGCGACCCACAGTAGGCAGAAAAGAGGCTTTTGAAATTAGAACCTTGCAGACGCAAGGCCAAGACCCCTTGCAACCGCAAGGTACCCAGAACCGACCTTTCAGGGTTTTCAAGCTGGATTGGAACTCCTATTCCCCTACAAATCATTGGTATAAATAAAGGATGGTAGCCAAAGCCAAAGGACGTCCAAGAAGTAGTTTTAGACAGTTTTAGCGTAGGATTTAGATTGTATTACGTAGTTTAGTTGTTGTAATTACAGTTTTGAAGATCGATTCATGTATTCATTCATCTCCATGCGCAGTTCATCTTCAAGGATGAACTAAACATCAATTAATCTAGGAGTTGGGAGGTAACTTGTATCGAATCTATTGCTTTCTATTAATTCTTATTCATTCAATTCTTGTTGATCATGGTGATTATCAACCCCTTTATTATCTCTCTTTGAACAAATGAATGTAATCGTGAGTAATAAAGGCCTAGAGGTGCAGATAACTGCATGACCAAAATGCATATGTCGTATACTGGCTCACCATCATGATAAATTGAACCTATCGATACATGAGAGTGATAAGTTAGGGACATGTTCCATATATGACCTAAGTGACAGTTAGGATCTATATGTTCTTGTGCCTAGGATATGGAATAGATGAATTATTTGGAGTTGGAGACTGAATGGTAATTCGACAGGCTATATCTATCTTTCATGAACGAACCCAAGTTATTGAATGATACTTTATCCAAATAAGCTATAGAGTAAATACAAGTGAAACCCTAATCCTAGATTTTCTATTGATTCTTGTGTTAGATTTATATCTGTTCAGTTAATTACATTAGTTTTATACTTTAGTGGCTAATCGGGCTGCATATCGATTAGCGTGGCAACTGTGTATAGAACTTTGCCTACTATAGTTTTTATAGGACTTTACAGGTTCAGTGGAAGACCTCTTCAAGCTTCACCGGAAGACCTGCTCAAAACCTACAAACGGCAGACCTTGTGTCCACCTGGTCTCTCATGACGTGTCCTATCCAGCAATGACTCATTGGATTAATTCAAACTTATCCTGATCATTGTTTGAATTAATCTAAGACATTCCCTTACACATCAAGCCGCCGAAAGCAGCTTTCCGAAAAGCAGGAAGACTTTTCGTCCTGAACAGTGAAAGCAGGAAAAGCAGACTATCTCCTACTGTCTGTAGCAACTCTCAGATCTGACACCTAAATCGCCCACTTTTCGAAGATCTCAGAAATCATTCCCTGCTCTAGATATCTGTGAAGATGAATTTCTTGACTGACAGCCCCATACATTTAATGCATTCATAAAAGATCTGTTGAAACCTTCGTCTTCTCTAACGGATTCTTTTGAAGTGCACCTGCTATAAATACTGCCATTGAAGACTGGAGAAACACAATTGTACAGAATCGATCGAACACTTAAAGGATTGCTCTGAAACTCCATAACTCCAAGTCTTACAGCTCAGTGCAATCAAGAGATCCTCAACAGATCTAGAAGTCCTAGTAAACAACAAGAAGTTGTTCATCAACACTTATTGTTTTAACTTCTTGTTGTTTACATTCATTAAACTATATTTTGCACGAATTAAATATCTTGTATTTACAGATATTTAATTCCCTAGACCCCAAACACAAGTCAATATTTTGTACACGATCCATTAGGAATATTCTTTGTAATAGAACTAGTGGAAAATATAGTGCACTATTTAAATCCAAGGTTGACTGCCTTGGTGGTGGACGTAGCACTCTTTATAGTGTGAACCATCCCAAAATACTTGTGTTATTTCCTTACTGTTTGTCTGTTATTTGAATTGTTTAGTTCTTTGATTATGTTTATCCGTTTACAGCAGAACTTAAGTAACTTGTGAAAGGTCTACCGGTAGTCCTTATCGGCAGACCTAGAACAACTACATTGAAGGTCTTCCGCTACTTCAATCTTTTCAATAGATTGCAAGTACCCTTCAAAGAATTTACTAAAAAGTATTAAGTGTTCAATAAGCTATTCAACCCCCCCCCTTCTAGCTTATTATTGTGCCCGTTGGGACCCACAATTGGTATCAGAGCCTTACTCTTTGAAAACAAGTTTTTCCGAGATTAAACTCTTGAGAGATACGATAAAATGGCACAAACACACTACATGCTGCCTACATCTAATGCTAACCACGTCCCAATATTGGACGAAGGTCATTTTGATGTATGGAAGGATAAAGTAATGAGATTTATGAACTCTATTGACAACAGATTATGGAAATGTGTTCCTGCAGGTCAACACGTACCAATGAAGCCAAATCTTCTAGCCTCCATCGCTGGGAATCCTCCAGAAGTACCTAAAGAAGAATCTGAATGGACAGAGGATGATAGAAAACTGGTAGAGCTTGACAGCAAAGCAATCAATATCATCACTAGCTCTCTAGACACAAGCACATATCAGCAAGTGATTCGATGTACAACTGCAAAAGAGATGTGGGAAGCTCTTGTGGAATACTTAGAAGGAGACCAAGACACAAGAGATAACAGAAAATATACATACATCCAGCTAGTTTGATTCTTTCAAAAAGGATCCTAAGGAAACCTTGAGACAAGCATACGATCGCTTCAGTGAGGTAATAAATAGCTGCTTTTCTCTTGGTAAAACTTATGACAAAAAGGAAATGAACATGAGGTTTCTAGGCTCTCTAGGTAGCTTATGGCATGTTAAGACCACGACTATGAAATAATCCAAAAACTTAAACGAGATGACTCTTCGTAGTCTCTACGCAAGTTTGAAGGTTTATGAACTTGAAGTAAATCAAGCTTTAGAGCAAGACAAACAGTTCAGAACTGTGTCTTTGCCAGCCATGGTCCAAGAAGAAATCATTGTTGAAAACAAACCTTCCACTTCCTCCTGTGAAAATGATTTTCTATCCGATGAACAATTTGCTATGTTTGTAAAACGTTTTTCAAAAATTTGCAAAATATGGAAGGAAGAACACACACCAACAACCTTTTAAGAAAAATGGTGAAAGCTCATCTAAGGAAGAGCTTGTGTGTTACAATTGTAGAAAACCTGGTCATTTTGCCTCCAAATGTCCAAAGCCAAAATTTGAAGCATACCGAAAACCTACTTATAGAAAATTTCAAAAACAAAAGACAAACATGTTGCTACATGTTGGTTGAAGACATAGAAGACAAACAGCTACATGGTTTGAGGCCGATTCGAGAAGAGGAGGAGGATGATTGTGAGCAAGCTAACATATGCTTAATAGCTCATGATTCGGGTCCTACCTATGACTCACGAAAATGAAGTCGAAGTTTCACCTAGTCCCTTGGATAAAAGTGAAACCAACGGATGCGACTTGAAGGAAGAATTTCTCAAGGATAATCAAGATATGCTTGAAGAATTTAATTCCTTTAGAGTAGCCTATGCTAAACTGGCCAAGAACTGTTTGAAACTTACTACTGAGAAATCTCTGATGGCAGTGAGATTCAAACTCTCAATAGCTGTCAACAAGAAAGTATCAAGTTGAAGGAAGAAAACAAATTCCTTTATGACAAAATTGAATGTCTATCTAAGCACATCAAAGGACTTGACCTAGAGAAAATTGCCTTGCAAAAGACAATTGACTCCTGGAACAACTACAAGGATACCTTCGAAGAAATCCTTTTAAGCCAAAAATCTAGTAATGATAAAACTGACATAGGATATTCAGATGTGCCCCTTACGACATTCTCTTCAGTCATAGAGAAAGGTGAATCCTCCGAGACTGCTAATGATATATCTTTCTCTAAACAGACATTCGGAAATATAGGGAAACAAGGCCTTGGCTATTCAAGTGTTCCCTATGTTTACCCAAAAGTTCAGAAAGGAAAAGCCAAGATGGCTGATTCAAATGAGAAACCGGAAAAGGTAACGGTAGAGAGAGTGAAGTCTGCCAGCAACAACTATGCTAAGGCAAAGTCTGCTGGCGGTAGACCTACTAAACCTCTACCGGTAACTATCAAGTTTGTCTATGAAACAGGCAAGGCTCCTTTACCTGTTGAAGGTAAACTTAAAGGTATTCTACCAAATCCTCCTGAAAAGGTAATCAACAGAAAAGCTAAAGCTAAGTCTGATGGTAACCTACCTAGGAAGATTCAAAAGAAACCAATTAAGTCTACCGTCAACAAGCAAGCTGAACCAAAAATGGATGTCAAGAAAAGGAATGATCATAATCACTCTTCAGCTAAAGTCACTAACAGTTCTCTATGGAATTTCCATTTATGTCATTCTTGCAATTGCCTAGGCCATCTGGCCCCAGAATGCCTGCTAAGGTTCACTCCAAGATCTGAGAGACCTAGTTCTCTCAAGGTTAGGTAGGTATGGGTTCCAAAAGGTTGCTAATCCTTAGGACCCAAAAGAAAATAAAGGGGACCTTGTTGCTTTAATTCTTTTTTCAGGAATGCTTCATGGCTATAGAATCAGAAAACAAAGACATCGGTACCGGACAAGGGTCGCTCAAGACACATGACAGGAAACAGAAGTCTTCTTACAGATATAGCTGAAGCAAAAGGACCTACTATTATTTTCGGAGACAATGCAAGAGGAAAGACAATTGGATATGGCTCAATCACTAGAGGAAGTCTCTCCATCAACAAAGTTTCTCTAGTGAGTGGCTTAAAGCACAATCTGTTGAGCATATCCCAATTTTGCGACAAAGGATTACTATGCCAATTCAACTCCAACCAGTGCCTCATCAAAGACAGTGAATCTGCTCTACAATCTCTGACCGGCAATAGACAAGGAAACGTCTATGTCGTGGACTTAAATCTTCTAGGGAGATTCTCAAGCCTTTGCCTAGTAGCTAACAACGTTCGTGACAACAGTTGGCTATGGCACAAGCGTCTCAGTCACCTCAACTTCAAGCACCTCTCCAAGCTCTCAAAAGATGGGCTTGTCAAAGGTCTACCTACGGTGTCTGCCGACCATGACAGAAGTTGTAAAGCTTGTCAACTAGGAAAACTTTCCAAGTCTTCCTTCAAAAGAAAGTCTGTCTTGTCAACAAACAAACCTCTTCAACTTCTGCATATGGATCTCTTTGGACCAATCACAATAGCCAGTATTTCTGGAGACAAGTATACACTTGTAGTAGTTGACGACTACTCTAGATTCACTTGGATTGAAACAATGACATCTAAAGATGAAACGTATGATCTAGTCACTACTCTTTTCAGAAGACTTCAAACTCAAAAGGTTGAAGACATTAGTGACATAAGATCAGACAATGACACTGAATTCAAGAACAATGGTGTAGAAAGATACTGCGATGACCACGGGATCGGCCACAACTTCTCTGTTGCCGGTACTCCTCAACAAAATGGTGTAGCTGAACGGAAGAACAGAACACTGATTGAAGCAGCAAGAACAATGCTGGCAGAAGCTAAACTTCCAAAGTACTTTGGGCGAAGTCGTCAACTCGCATGTTTTACCCAAAATGATCCACGGTAAACAAGTTTCATAATAAAACTCCATATGAAATATGGAGAGGAAAATCCCCAAACATAGGATTTCTTAAAATCTTCGGCTGTAAATGTTTTATTCTTCATAATGGAAAAGAATATAGAGGAAAATTTGATGCAAAATCAGACGAAGGAATTTTTCTGGGGTATTCCAAACATTCAAAAGCATTTCGCATTTTCAGCAAAACTCATTTGAAATTTTTTGAATCTGTGCATGTTTCTTTTGATGAATATGACTTGTTAGAGCCTAGAAAGGCTCCGAACGTTGCTAATGATTCTGATAATGATGAGACATGTACAAATACAACATCTACTTCCACTCCTCATCAGAAAATGGCAACTGCAGACCCATCCAGTACCGCTAACCCTCCACCGGTCGACGTAAACTCTACCTGTATCGGTTCCAACTCTTCTGTTGACCCAGAACCCATCTCTTCTGTTTTACCCCAAACACCCTTACAGATCACTCATCCTTCTTGTTCACCAGAAAATGAAGGTTTTGAAGATCCTATCTCTTCTGAACCAGATTTTGGTGAATCTCCTTCTCAACCTACTCCGGATTTCTTAAGGGAAGAACCCACCAGAAGTGATCTTCCTCCAACCATTATTGAAGCAAGAGATCATCCCATTTCTCAAATCATTGGTGATCTCAACACAGGAGTTCGTACGAGGAATAAAGTTCGAGAAGAGACTATGTTTGCTTATGCATTCGTATCTGAACTCGAGCCAAAGAAGATTGATGAAGCTATAGAAGATCATAACTTGATTGAAGCTATGCAAGAAGAGCTGAACCAGTTTGAAAGATGCAAGGTGTGGAGCTTAGTTCAAAGGCCGACTGATCATCCAGTTATCGGCACCAAATGGGTTTTCAGAAACAAAAGAGATGAAGATGGAAATGTCACCAGAAACAAAGCTAGACTGGTTGCTCAAGGCTATCGACAGGAAGAAGGAATTGACTTCGATGAAACGTTTGCTCCTGTTGCTAGACTAGAGGCAATCAGACTCTTTCTAGCTTATGCATCGTTCATGGACTTCAAAGTGTATCAGATGGATATAAAGAGTGCCTTTCTGAATGGTGATCTTCAAAAAATGGTATATGTTGAACAGCCTCCAGGATTTGTCATTTCAGACAAACTGGATCACGTCTACCGACTCAAGAAAGCTCTCTATGGCCTGAAGCAAGCTCCCAGAGCTTGGTATGAAACTCTATCCAAGTTCTTAATAGAACAAGGATTCGTGAGAGGAAGGATAGACACTACTTTATTCATCCTCAAGCATAAAGGTCATTCTTTTCTGGTACAAATCTATGTGGACGACATCATCTTTGGATCAACTAACCAAAGCCTGTGTAAAAGATTCGAGAAGCTGATGCATAGCAAGTTCAAGATATGCATGATGGGAGAACTTACCTACTTTATAGGACTGCAGATTCAACAGACTTCCGACGGAATCTTCATTAGCCAAACCAAATATGCAAAGGAACTAATCAAGAAGTTCGGTCTTGATTCAGCTAAAGGATTTGAGACTCCAATGTCTACCGACTGCCATCTTGACAAAGATGAGAAGGGAAAGCAAGAGAACATGACCAAGTACCGAGGAATCATAGGTTCACTTCTTTACCTTACTGCAAGTAGACCTGACATTATGTTTGTTGTTTGTGTTTGTGCAAGATTTCAAGTAAATCCGAAGGAATCACATTTGCTTGCTGCCAACGTATCATCAGATATGTTTCAAGAACAACAAATCTAGGCATATGGTATTCCAAAAACAACAATTTCGATCTAGTTGGATACTCGGATGCAGATTATGCGACGCAAAGTGAGCGAGAAGAAGCACCACTGGGACTTGTCAATTCCTTGGAAATAGACTTGTCTCATGGTCTTGCAAGAAACAAGGATCGCTTGCAAACTCAACCACGAAGTGAATACATTGCTGTAGCATTGTTGCTCTTAACTCCTATGGATGAAGCAACAACTAGTGGACTACAACATCAAGACTGCGAATTGTCCAATCATGTGTGACAACACATTTGCAATTTTAGTCTCCAAAAATCCGGTGATGCATTCCAAGACAAATCACATTGATATTCGTTATCACTTCCTCAAAGATCATGTGGAGAAAGGTAACATCAGTTTGGAATATGTTCCAACTGAGCATCAATTGGCTGACATTCTCACAAAACCATTGGATGCCACCAGGTTTGCTTATTTAAGGAGAAATCTTGGTATGATTGATCCTACTGTTTAATTTCAAAGTTTTATTAATGACTATTTCATACCGGTAGACTTAGTTTTAGACTGACCGGAAGACGTAAGCCTCCCTTGACCAGAAGACTTAAGGGTCAGTATTCTTACTTAGTCTATTTTGTTTAAAGAGGTTTCTAAAGCAATAAAGGGGGTCAAGGACAAAATTTGGTACTTAAGAAAATATCTTTTACGCTAAAATTTTCTCTTCTTTAAATAGACCTTGAACCGCCTTTTGCAAAACTTTACGAAACCCCTTTGACAAATTATTTCTCTCTCTATTCATACTCTCTTTGTGTAACTGCTTTCTGCATTCCCAAATCTTTCTTGTTTCTTCTTCTCATCAACAACAATGGTATGTTCTTCTCTATTACTTGAAACTTACTATTTACTGTTTTGTGTTTCATTTCATAACCTAAAATTGTTTTGGAATTCAAATGGTCACTTTCGAGTTTCATTCAGTTTCCGCCATTGTTGTTCTTAAAAACCTAGAAACTAACAGTCGTTTATATGCTTTCAATGTTTATTCTTATGGAAAACTTCTGTTATATATTTCTCTGGTTTGGATTCTCTAAACATTCTAGGGTTTCAAGTTTTCATTTCAAAAAATTCCAATTATTTCAGAATACCTTGAAATTTCTGCTTGTTTAGTTCTTGAGGTGAAAAGCCCTAATTTTCAATTGCATTTCTTTCAGGCAAAAACCTCAAAATCTAAGCGTGAAAGCAAAAAGATACTAAACCCCGAGAATGACATTCCACCGAGCTTGGATGTCAACCTTCCGGGATATCCATCTTTTCCCGCTTCTCATGACGTAATAGTGGCCCTGGACCCAAAACTGTATATTCCAGGGATCTGCATTGACCTTCAGACAGTCTGCACAATAGCCGTCGGCGTCAAAGCTTGCGAGGATATGAACGCCTCTGGCATACTTCCTCTCTTCTGCCTCAAAGACAAGAATTACAGCATCTTTCCGGCAGAAGAATTTTATCAGCGAATGGAACTCATGAGCAAGAACGCTCTACGAGGATGGATTAGAGGCCGTCCAATCTCCATCACCGCCAAGACAATCTCCACCATCATCGGCGTGCACTTCGGTGGAGCACTTGAAACAACCATTGCTGAGGCTGTACATGCCTGGGAAGCAATGAGGGGAGTAGATACTTACAGAGAACCACAAGGGAAAATGCTAAGAAATCTCTTCCCTATGGATGTCTACTACTCCAGCCACCTTATTGACAAGGGGCTTCTATTTAAAAATGGAGCACATGACATGTTTACGGCACAACAGATCAACTTAACCAGTGCCATATTCCTTCAGCTCCGACTCAACTGGGGGGCCATCATTTTCAATGAATTAAAGCAGTGGGTGGAGAAAGCGAAGAACAACCCCACTTGCAAGCGCCCGTTCGTAAGGCTGATCAATGCCCTTCTCAGAGACGACGTAAATGTGAACTCTTCCTTGAAGGAAGACGAACTGATAGTGGTGGCCAAGGAGAAGCAGCTAACCGCTTCGTTCTTCAGCAAATACTTTGAGTATGAGAACAAGCGAAGACTGCAAAAGGGTCTACTGCCCGTCTCCATAGACAAAGTGGCCAAGCCTGTACCGATCTTGGTAACTCGCTTCAACATGGAAGCACATGACGCGGCCAACAGAACCTTCAAAAAGGCCTCTGCAAAGTTTGATGACCAAAGTGGCCTCGTCCCTCCATCAAAAAGCCAAAGACTTGGCTGATGAGGTAGAGCAGCTGCTACGAGCCAGGCAGAAAGCCAAGGGCAAGTCGAAGACAAGGCCGGAAGATATAACTCCAACTGAAGAGGAGCAAGCCAAATGGATTAGGAAAGAGATGAAGGAAGGCCAAAAGGACCAGCCTCCAGCCAGACCAACTCCTTCACCTTCCCCAGCCCAAACTTCACAAGCCCAGCCATCTACTGAAACCAATCAACCACCATCACCCTCTCCTGCACCCACTCCTAAACCAAAACGAATGCAACTTCGAAAAACCTTCGAGGACCAACCACCAGCAGACACTCCTGCCACTACCAATGAAGCAACTGAGTCTCCTATTCAGCCGCTAAGGAAGAAAAGGAGATCTGCTGGTACCAAGCCCTCTACCGACAGCCAACCAACTACCCACAACCAACCCTCTACCGCCACACCCAACCAACAACCCATTCCTCCTGAGTCATCTACTCAGAGGAATTCACCACCTCCAGAGGAACCTATCCCTCAAGAGGAGCCTCAAACTCAGGAGGAGCCAACCAGAACCCCCACTCTTCCTCCTTCACCCTTCAACTACTCACTTGACCCATCTACCCCCTCCTCACCTCACCAATCCCAATCAACTTCATCAACCACACCACAACCAACTCCAATCCCTCCCACAAAACCAATAGACTTTGCTGCTGCCAAGTTCCTTTTCGAACTTTCTTCAGTAGTAGAACTATTCTCCCCTAACCAACAACCTCCTCAACCTACCCTACACAAACCTAAATCCCTCTTCTACCCTGCCCTTTCTTTCTGGTTCTCTACCGACCCCCTACCCGAATCCTCCCATATCAGTGAAAATTCTGACACTGATATAGAGATAGATTCCCCACCAAACCCTCCTCCCCTCCACCTCAAACCATATCTTCCGACTCTTCCTCTTCCGACTCCTTCCCTCCTCGACCTCAACAACCCTTCCGGCCAGTATCTCCGGAGGCAGCTATTCACATTGGCTAGGCAACAATGTCTACTCAACCAGCCAATGATGAAATTTTGTCAAGGCTGGACGCCATATACGAACGGCTAGGAGCTCTCACTAGCATCACTACTGCTACCGCTGCGATAGCCACTGCTGCGTCCAAAGCCAATGATCGCACTGCAGCTCTTCTATGACAATTTCAAGATGATGTATGGACTTGTTTTGGACAGATGTGACATGAATTCACAGACATCAGGATCAACGTTGAAGCTCAACGAGACGAATGTGTGCGTATCTGCTCCTCCCTCTTCTACGAGCTTTTCCATGCCATCACTCTTCATCTCGGCAATGGCCGCCCTCCTGTTCTAGAGCTCAACAAAATAGCTGGAGACTCTGCTCACAATATCATGAATGCCCACCGTGATCGTGATCATCACGGAGGAGAAGCAAATGAGGTCAATCAACAGAATGCTGATGGAAGAGAACAGTCGTCTTCGTGAAGAACTCGACTAGCGTTCTCGTTCTACCAGACCTCCTACTGATGCCGATGACGAGTACAAACGTAGAATGGAAGAGCTAGAGAGAGAACTTTTTTTTTTTTTTTTTTTTTTGGGGAAGCAGGGCGGCACCTGCGAATTTTATTAAATACAAAAGGAAAACATACAGCCATGAGGGGGACAACCAGCCTTACCCAAACAAGGGGGGACAAAGGAGCCTGACCTCGAAACAAAACAAGATACAAAGCTAATGACCCTTACGAAAATTATAAAGGCCTAGACGATCATGAATCAAAGTACACAGAGCCTCACAGGGAAGATCAGCCATGGAACTATACATCTGAAAACCTTGGTGAACATGGGCAGCGGCAGCAAGCTTATCGGCGACACACTCGTTCTCGAAATACGTCTTTGAATAAGGCAGGCCCAAGAAAGGACCGACAGTCTCGGAGCTCATACTCATACATCCAAGGAACCTGCTGACGACTAGAAAGAACCTCAACAGCAACCCGTGAATCAGATTCAACAATCACATTAGCAATGTTAAGATTATGGCAAAGACGAAGCCCATCACGCAAAGCTTTAATTTCAGCTCCCATATTAGTCCCACTACCATAAAAGGCTGAAAAGGCCCAAACTATATTCCCGAAAGAGTCGCGTAAAATACCTCCTCCTGTATGATTGCCATGCACAGCGGAACCATCCGTATTAAGCTTGAAGTGCCCAAGAGGGGGAGGAAGCCAACGAACCCACTTACCTGAAATCCGAATAGGAGTGAAGATAGGGAGGCCAAGACGTTCCAAACCAAGTCTAGCCAAAGTAGAAAGAGGATATTTAGGCCGATAAATCAACATCATGTCAAACAAACCGCTCTTGATACGAGAAATAATTTTATCCGCGCATAGGAATCCTTCAAAAACCGAGGCACACCTAGGCTTCCAAATCTCCCAACACGAGAATAAAAGAATACCCAAACTACAGGCGCCAAACTGATTACGCAAAGAAGTATCAAAACACCAAGTAGAAAATAGATGGTCCAAAGAGCCATATATATGGCGCTTATAAAAAAGATCACCAAAAAAGGACCAAACGGCCTTTGCGATATCAGAATGGATAAAAAGATGGGACAAGGACTCACGATCGGATCTGTTACAGCAATGGCATTTCGACACAATGGGAACTCGCTTTATATGAAGTTGCATGTCAACGGGGACCGCACCATGGCACAATTTCCACATGAAACAACCGACCTTGGTGGGATCCAAGATTGCCAAATTTTGGATGCCCATTTGAAATCTTGGAGAAGCGAGGGACGGATGAAATCCAGATAATCCGGCGAAATGAATCGAAGTAGACAAAGAAAAGATAAACATGTCGAGGCACATTGATCACAAAGCGACATTCACGACCATGGCATGAAGATGAGAAGGCACCAAGTGTATAATCGATCAAGAACCAAAGTAGCGATGAGCGAAAGGGTGGCATCAGCCGTAGAGGACCATGCAAAAACTCACCACACCAATTATCGGACCAAAATGAAATATTACCCTTTCCAACCACCCATCTACCAAGAGAGACCACCAGTGGAAGTTGACCCATGATGGCTTTCCACTGAGGAGCCGCCAAAGCGGAATATGAGAAACCCTTATCCCCGCCATATTTACTATGAACAAATCTAGCCCAAAGACTACGTCCTTGAATGGCACTCCAGGCCATCTTGGCGTGAAGGGCAGCCATAACAGATCGAAGAGAATGAAGGCCGAGACCACCCTCACTAAAGGGCCGACAAATGGCAGTCCAAGCAACCCAATGAGATCTAGAACCTTACATCGAGTCCCATAGAAAATTGGCCATGTGAGATTCAATCAGAGCGAATCACCGATCTTGGAACACGGACTGACGGAGTGTGTAGGGGAATACTACTCAAAACAGATTTTAAAAGAATAAGGCGGCCTCCCATAGATAAAAGGCGAGCTTTCCATCCTGAAATCCGACGAGTAATTTTAAGTTCAATATCTTCAAAGTAGGAGCTTTTAATACGGCCATGAAACAACGGAATACCCAAGTACTGCATAGGAAAAGCCCTCACCTTTCTGACAAGGACAATTCGGCGATGCGTCGAGCTTTGACAGACGGGCATGAGGAGTGCACATAAAATCCACTCTTGCTGAGATTAATCAGTTGCCCAGAACTTTGCTCATATTTAGCCAGAATATTGCGAAGAGCCCGAATAGAATTTTTGGCCGCATTACAAAATATCAGCATGTCGTCAGCATACAAAAGGTGTGAGATCGAAAGACCACCTCGGCCATGAGCAAAAGGGATAATTGATTGCTTTCGAAGCTGCTTTATTAAAGCGCAGATAGAACATCTTGGGCCAGAATGAACAGAAGAGGAGATAGAGGGTCCCCTTGCCGCAAACCCCGGGAAGAAGGGAAAAAGCGGCCCAGTTAATCGATAGAGTACCACACATGACCAACCAATCGCTCAACTAAATCACAAAAGGAAGGAGCAAAGCCAAGAGATACAAGGGATTTACGGAGAAAATCCCATTCCAAGCGGTCATAGGCCTTACTCATGTCAAGCTTGAAAGCCACATTTCCCCCACGACATTTCCAACCGATTATGTGAATCAACTCTGCGCTAGGGCAATATTTTCCTGAATGCACCGGCCTTTGACAAAACCCGTCTGTTCCCAAGAAATAACGTCAGGAAGTCTGATAGCTAAGCGGGTAGCAACAATTTTGGAAATGATCTTGCTAGAAGTTGCGAGACTTATGGGACGAAGATCGAGAGAGACCCGTTGGGTTATCCACTTTAGGGATGAGAACCAGCGATGAGACATACCCTCGACATCGGCGCACCGGCAAAAATTCATGTAACCATGATAACCTCTCCCTTTATAATGTCCCAACGACCCAAAAGAAATGACACATGAATCCATCAGGACTTTGGCGCCTTTGTTGGGGTTAAGGTCCTTAATTGCCTGCCATATCTCAGACTCCGAAGGCATTTGCATAAGAGACACGTTGTTTTGAGGAGAAACCTTAGGGTGAATATTCTGAAAAAGGGAATCATCAATGATGTGTGGGGCAGACGAAAAGAGAGTTGAAAAATGGGAAACAGCCACCTCCCCAATCCTATCAGCATCAGAACTAAAGCTACCATCCTCCAATTTAATCTTAATAGTGTTCCGACGAATACGATCACGTAGACTAGCATGGAAAAAGGAGGTATTACGGTCCCCATCCTGAAGCCATTGAAGACGAGCTTTTTGTTGAGTGAGCTCAGAATCCCATGACAGAAGCTGGGAGACCTCTTGCTTGTCTCAGTTCGAGCAACTAAAGGGTCCCACACCGTTGAAGCTCGGCTCAATAGAGACATCATCTTGCTTTGAAGCCAACCGTCGTTGAACGTGCCCAAACACACTCCAATTCCAAGTCTTCAAACCTTGCCGAAGTAACTGAAGCTTCTTGTGCAAAATAGCCATAGCTGAACCCGAAATAGGTTTCTCCCATTGTCTCTTGACATAATCTAGAAAATCAACATGATCGAGCCACATTCTTTGAAATCGAAACAAACTCCTAGGTTTGTTAATGCAAGGAAGATCCACCAGTAAAGGAGAATGATCCGAGTGAATACGACTGAGATGAACAATCCTCAAAGCAGAATAAGATGCCGTGTAGTGCCCATTAACCAATACCCGATCTAAACGTTGCCAAATGCGGCGTGGCCCATCCTGATTATTACACCAAGTGTACTGGCTGCCCTCAAAACCACCATCACTCAACCCGGCCCTCTGCTGAAAGTCAAGAAAATCTCGAATGCCCGGCCAATCATACCCCGTACCGCCCAATTTTTCATGAGAGTGAGCAATCACATTGAAATCACCCCCCACAATCCACGGTTCTGGAAATTGACGGGAGATGGACACCAAACTATCCCATAACTCCTGCCGATCAATCCCGTCACATTTGGCATAAATACAAGATAAAAGCACACGAAAATTATCGCCAACCGAACATCGAACCGTTATGTGTTGAGGCAAGGCGATCCCAATGAAATGTCCATACAACTATCCCATAGAAGCCAAATGTGCATGTTGCTTGGATTACAATGGAGACTATAATGAAGATGAAGTTTCTTAGCCAATTTAGCAATGCGATCACCCTGCAGTTTCGGTTCTAAAATGACGAATAACATAATCTGATGTTGAACTTTGAGAAATTTAAGATAATCCCTAGTGTCTTTATTACCAACTCAACGAGCGTTCCAGAAGATAACCGCCATAAGGAAATACTTAGGAAGAAGAGGAAAGTGGGGCTTTGGAAGATGCCCTAGTCGGCGTTGTTAGAAGCCAAGAAAGCACTTTGCTTGAATTTATGCAGTGTTTTACAATACTTAAAGCGGTGAGTGGTGTGCCAAGGGAGGAAAGTTGTATAGATCATCAATAGGCGAAGAAAGCGTCAACTTTGTGAGTTAAGATAGGCTTACAAGCTCCATCAAAAGAAAATGTCCGTTTAATAACCCGAGATTGCCATCCGCTCCTTCTAGCTCATCTCCCACATCAACACCAGATTCCTCGATCTCAGATAAAATTTCAAACTGATTATGAACATGAACATCAGCAATAGGGCATCTATCTACCCCATCAGGTCCCCGAGCCTAAAACTACCTAAAATCTATGAAAAGAGAGCTTCCAGCCATCCTCCCTTTTCTTGGCTCGGCCTCTGGCTTCTATATATACTTGGGAGTTGTGATTGGATCGAATGACTGTGTGAAAATCCGAATAGGTCGCATTACGCCCACCTGCGGTCGCAAGGTCTTTGGGTACAACGTCATGCAAGGTCTCGTATGTCGGCCTTGGAAATCTTGACTTGAGCCCTTTGCGCGTCGCCTACCTGCCGCGGTCGCAGAGGTCGAGGCACCTGCGTCACAAGGTGTCCAGATTGTGCAGCTTTCATTGTTTCTTCAATTTTCCTTTTTGGCCCTTCTTGAGTTTTGCACTTAAAACCCTGGAGTTTCGCGTGTTTTCAGAATTAACCTGAAACTTTACAAAACTCACCGAAAACATATATTAGTAACGAAAAGCCTCGTGAAATAGCATAATTTAAGTCATAGAAGTATATAAAATCGGCGTATAAAATACATCGATCAGTAACACTTGCCCGAAAGTAAACAAATAGCGAAGCATCAGGCTGGGAGTTACGAAATCCCATAGCAAGTAAAGCATGGCGAAGTTCTGTGTACCAGGCTCGAGGCGCCTATTTTAGCCCGTAAATTGCCTTTTTTACTCGACAGACATAGGAAGGATAATTCTTGTCCACAAATCCAGGAGGCTGAGCCATGACCACTTCTTCATCCTAATGGCCATGAATAAATGCATTATTTACGTCCAATTGACGACGGGACCACCCACGCGTGAGGGCAATGCTAAGAACAACCCGAACTGAAGTGGGTTTGACGACAGGACTAAATGTGTCAAGGTAATCTATACCAGGCCGCTGATGAAAGCCCTTAGCGACCAGCCGCACTTTGAACCTATCAACAGTACCATCTGGGTTACGTTTTACCCGAAGCACCCATTTGCAACCTACCACATTGTGAGAATCATGAGAAGGAACAAGATCCCATGTACAGTTGCGCATGAGGGCATTAAATTTTGTGGACATGGCCCCACACCATAGAGAATCCGCAAGTGCCTGAGTAACACACGTAGGTTCAGAATCAGTGAGGGTGGTGGTGAGGCCGTATTTTGGATTGGGTTTCTGGATATTGTTCTTTGCACGAGTGCGCATAGGGTGTAGATTTGATGATACTGAGAGGGGGACTGAAGGGGGCTATTCTGGCGAAGGTGGTGTACTGGCGGAAGCAGTGGGTTGTACGGGTGGCGATGAAGCCAATGATGGCGGTGAGACAGTGTCAACGGGGACATCTAGCACAGACAAGCGGGCTGGTGGCGGCAGCGGAACAGCAGTATCCCAGGCCAATGGGGTGGGAGGGGTGATGGGGATATGGATTGAGAGAGAGAAGCGAAAGGGAAGACATTTTCATAAAAGGTGACATAGCGTGAGACGTAAAACTTGGACAGTGCTGGAGAATAACATATATAAGCACTTTAAGTGAGGGAATACCCAAGAAAGACACAAGATTAAGAACGAGGTGCAAGTTTATGAGAGGCATAAGGTCAAAGCCATGGAAAACACTCACACCCAAAAACACGGAGGAGAGTAAGAGATGGTGATTTACAAAATAATTTTTCGTAGGAGGAGAGAAAGCCAAGGTTGGATTTTGGCATCCGATTAATGAGATAAGTAGCAGTGGCAAAGGCATATGACCAAAAACTTAGGAGGATGGAGGCTTGATGAAGTAAAGTAAGACCGGTGTCCACAATATGACGGTGCCGCCGTTCAGAAAAACCGTTATGTTCGGGTGTATGTGGTGGAGTTGTGAGATGAGTGATGGCATTGAAGGCAAGAAAGTCACGCAGTGCGGTATATTCCCACCCCCCCCCCCCATTATCACTGTAGAAAGTTTTGATTTTGACACCAAAGTAATTTTCAACGAGAGGTTTGTATTTGAGGAACGTGGACATGACATCAGATTTTCGTTTCAAAGGGTAAAACCAGATATATTTAGTAAAGTGATCAATAAAAATTACATAGTACTTGCAATCATCCATGGATAAGACAGGGGACGACCATAAATCAGAAAAAACTAAGTCAAGTGGTCGAGTTGAAGTAAAAGAAGAATTATGAAAGGGCAATTTGTGGCTTTTATTAATATGACAGGAGGAACAACTAAATTGTAACACTTTGTCACGAAAAGAAATGTAGTTGGATGACACGAGATGACTTATAATTTTATTGGAGGGGTGGCCCAGAGGGATAGAGTTGGTTTATGATGTCCACGGAAAAGAAGTGCCCCCGTCTGACGATGTCTCACCTAGAAATCAGTAGATGAAAAAATGACATAACATCATTAGTGGAGCATAGTTGTGAGACAGAAATGAGGTTTTTATGCATTGAGGGGACACATAAATAATTAGGGAAACGAAGAGGAATGGTAGACGGGTTGGAGAGCTCGCCCGTATGTGTGATAATCAGACCTTTGCCATTACCAATAACGACGTTGTCAGACCCATCATAAGGTGAGTGAAGGGATAAATTTGCCAGATCAGTCGTTATGTGGTGAGTAGCTCCTGAGTCCATAATATATTCAGCCTGAGTTGGGGAGCTGCTTGTGTAAGTGGCTGTATGGGCAGATGGTGTATAAGCTGGTTGTGAAGCACCCAGAGGAGAAGATGAGGGCCATGGTTGATATTGAAAAGATGGGCAGCATTTGGCGGAATGACCTTGGTAGCCACAGAGTTGACATTTGACTTTATAGGGTTTGGGACCATTGGTACCCGGAGAAGTTGGGCGCGGGAAGGATCCAGCGAGAGAGCGACCATACGATGTCCCACGTGGTGGCAGGGAGCCACGCGGCAGTGTTGATATCTAGGACGGAGGGTCGATCGTGATTGTAGCGCAAAGTGAAAGCGCTTGCCTTTGGGATTGGAGCCAAGGTAGGGGCGAATTCATGGCGACGTTAGCTTCAGCGCAATTCAGTAGTTTTCATGCAATTCATCAAAGGAGATTGAAGTTTCCCTTGCATGAATTGCGTTTGCCAACTCCCTGTAATTGGCATCTAGACCATTAAGAATTTTAATAACAAGATCTTCGGAATCTACCGTGATGCCCATAAGTGCTAGTTCATCGACAGTAGATTTGATTTCCTGCATAAATGCCGTGATTGAGAGCGTACCCTTGACTGGGTTATGAAGACGCTATTTGAGAGCCATAATCCTACCAGGTGAGGGTTTGGCGTAGGTATTGGTGAGAATTTTCCTGGCTTCAACAGAGGTCTTTGCTGTGACAATAAAGGGAATTAGCGAGGGAGAGAGGGAGCTAGCGATGGTGTTGAGGATCAGTTGGTCTTGACGAACCCAACTGATGTATGATGGATTGGTTTTAGATTTCTCATTGGTGGCAGCTGGACAGGTTGTGGTGCCGTCAACAAAACCAAACCGGTCGTATCCGGTTATGCAGGTTTGAAATTGAAATTTCCATGCTGTAAAATTCGTAGGTGTGAGCTTGAGAGGTGTCTGAGTGGCCACGTTAATGGCAATGATTATCGGGCCATTATAAGAAGAGGATGATGTGGCCATGATGAATGAGGCAGCGAAGAGCGAAGCTTGGATGAAAAAGGATTAGAATTCAGAGGCGTTTGCCTTTTGATGCTCTGATACCATGTAGAGAGTTTGAGGAAAGATGCTTTGATTAATCTAACCCAATGGGTATTTATACAAGTACATAACAAGAGGAATATAAATAGATGCATACATATGCATGAATATGAAATAAAGAGAATGCAAGATTAAATGAATACAGGAACGTGAACTGAATCAAACAGATATTCCTAATAAGAACTCCTATTTTTCTCAGCATTAGTGATCATATATTGCATTTACGCTACTTCATTTGAAGTGATGATATGCAAGCGAAACCATGTTATAGTCGACTAAATGCCTCCTTAGCTATTATACCATGTTAGAATTGGGAACTAGGAATGGGAAGTCATGGTTTTGTCGAAGGGTCACGATTCCGTCAAGGTACTGAAGAACCAAAGGTAGTAGACACTACAACAAAAATTACTATTTACAACGTTATTTTTACAACGTTTTTAGACAAACGTTGTGTAAAGGTCCGTTTACACAACGTTTTTACAATAAACGTTGTGGTAGGATAGGTGTTCACAACGTTTTTGAAAAAACGTTGTAGTAGGCTATGTGTTTTATTTTTTATGCCCTGGTTTTGACAACGTTTGTACAAAAACGTTGTATTGGATTCACCATATGACAACGTTTTGATAGAAACGCTGTAATAGATTCTGTATGACAGCGTTTGATAGTAAAACGTTGTATAGGTTCACTGTATGACAACGTTTGATATATAAACGTTGTATAGGTTCACTATATGACATCGTTTGATATAAAAACGTTGTAAACATCGTAATACCCAAAAAAAAAAACAAAGCGGCAATGTTCCCGGGTATTCTAATTTTTATCCGCAGTAATACTTGAAATTTTAGGCCATCGATGATGAAGAGTGTGAAAGAAAACCTAAACCGCTCATTCTCTCTCCCTCAACGGTCGCCACGCATAGACCGAGTTCACTGTTTTCTTCGCTGGCCTCGTTGTTTCCGTCGCGCATAGCAACCTACGCTCACCGTCCCTAATCCCAAGACACGATTCTCATCTTCGCACCTTGCCCCTTCGTGCATCAAACTCTAGTCTTCATTTGTAAAGAGCAAGACGCAATTCTCTGCTCTCCGGGTACTACTAGCATATGGAAGTCTCTCAGGCCTCCTCGGACTGCTAGGTGAATCGACAATTTTGTTTCGCAAGATAGATGTTACGGTAAGATATTGATTAATTGAACCCTAATTTAGAACCCTAATTTAGTTGCCTTTTTCAATTTCAACTTAATTGACTATTTTGGTGGATTTGAAGTTTGTCCTTGACTATTTCTTTTGGGTATAATATTTGGGATGAACTTGAACAGAGAAAATTAATTTGGTTGAATAGCTCCCACAAAGCTTTGACACATTATCATCGGTGCCAACATTTTGTAATTAAGAGCTTGCCCCAATTTGCGTGAGTTTATTTCTTGAGATTTGAGTGTTACGTTCTTATTTTTAGGTCCACCATTGATGTAAGATTATGATTGGTCCATTCATTATACACGTGCTCTTAATTTTCTACATTTGCAAATGCGGAGTGAAAGGTAGGGAATAATTTAAGAAGAGAACATGCAGAGTGAACAATGGGCTAGTTAATGACGACAGCCAGGCCAGGAGATTTTTCTTGTGGAGACGGGGTAGAAGGAAAGATGGAGGAGGGGAGGAGGAGGAGGAGGAGATATTGAGTCCAAGCCGAATACGTAAGCTATGCATTCTCGTATTCAAAATTTTCGCGACCAAGCCGATTCATTTGCAAATGAACAATGGGCTAGTTTATGTAGGTAATTACATGCTTTTTCGAGACTATTATCATCTTGGTAAGATTCAACCGTAACCCGGCATGAGTCCTTTAGCTACGCGGGGAGGCAACTGCAGATAGCCTTGGGGAACCTCTTCAACCCCCTCTTGCTACTTCATTTGCTGCTAACCTCGGGAAAGGGCGTTATGCAAGTGTCCATTTTCTTGTACCGAAAAACACCAAAAAGTACAAAGTTAGGGGAGGGAGAGAGAGAGAGAGAGACTTTATCAAAGGAGTTTCAAAAGCATGAACTACAAGTATACAGCACGTTGACTTCCACTCATGTCCCATTGAACCTTCACTACCTTAATCACATAGTGATAACAGCCCAGTATGAAGGAAGTCAACACAAATCCCTAATGTGGTGACATAAATGTTTATTTCTAAAGGCAATTTCCTGGAGCAACAGTAGATGCTTGGAATGTGAATGAGGTTAAGATTCAGATACAAGGGCAGGCGAGTCTTCTCAACTCAACTATGCCTTGACCCAACTTAAGGGCAGACTGCCAGAAGTCCCAACATATCATTATTCTTCTTCCTTCTTTGATTTATTTTCCTTCCAATCTCCAACACAAAGAATTTGGAACTTGTAGTTGAATCACGCATGTAGAATAGATCCATTTTTATGTTTGATTACTTTTTATGAGAGTACATTCCCAACTTGAATAAAATAAGGAAAAGCTACTTGGGATGATCAAGTGGTGGGGTAGAGATGCAACTTTCCTAAAACTGCCTTGGTTGGTTTTGGCTTCAGCACACACACACACAAAGAGGACATCAACAATAGACAGATTACAGATACTCATACATTGCCGTGTTCATTTTATGTTGCTACGTAAAACAACCCATCAACTTCTGTGAGGAGCTTTGTTAAAACAGAACCCGGCAATAAAGTACTAAGAGGCTGCAGATCTTTAGTACCCAGCTTTAGAGTATACTTTAGTATTCTGTGATCTCCAAGAATAGCCTTCTTGTTCATTTTAAAATTTCTAGCTGTTTAAATTAAAAATTAATTAGAAACAGAATTGGTGTATTATTAATGTAGTAAAATTACATCCTAAAAGGGAAATATTACCCGAACCAGAGACACCAACAGACCTTGAGATTGTGGTTTGACGTACACCCAACCACCAAGAAACAGAGTACGTTAAACACAACCCCAAGTATTTCCTAAATTTCTGAGCAGCAAAGCATAACCTGAAGCTCAACCTTAAGAAGCATACCCAAGAGCAGTAGCAAAGCATATTAAACTTAGACAGAAAAGCTCTCATTATGTAAACCAATGTGTGACTATTCCATTAGCGATACACCATCCCCTGCGCATACTCAAAGGTATAAATTACATCATTAAATTCAATTTTCTTAGAATAACATAAGTTTTTATCTGGGCTCAATTTTACAATTATTTCTGGCAGGATCTTCTGAATAAATTTGGCAAGTTACATAGATACTTAATTTGATGTCAACGACAAACGTGCAGAGGTAAGTCATTTGAAAATCTATGCTGGTTTATAGTACTAACTGGAACATTATTCTAACCAGATTACCCAACATTGTAATGTTAGTAGTATCATTGTGTGGCAGGCAATTCAGGTTACAGTTTGTTTAATTCAAGATTCAATGAAAACATCTAATGCACAAACATACCAGTAAGAAACAAACCTACCTACTTTTGAAGTATCATTACAGCTGGCCACGACCCACAAATTAATTCCACAAATTATATTTTATTCTTAACCAAGGACTAACCTAAAACCTAAATCCAAACAATAGCATTTCGAGAATCAAACACTCAATCCTATTCTTCTAACGTAATCCAGTACAAACCCTCAATCAAACACCTATCAGCGTATTAAACACTTAATTCAAGATGGGTGAAGATTAATCATCAAATTTAAAACGAAATCCAAAACAGATCCAACATAGATTCAAACGAAATTTGACAGGTAGTACATCAGATCCGTTTAAGACTAAGAGCTTGCAGTTATTCGAGCATCCTGACCTGGCATGATGATTCTAGTTTTGCTTTGTCAATTTTTCTTTGTCTTTGTGCTTCTTTCCCATACATCAGATGTGACTATTCCATCATGATAGTCAATCTGCTCTCTTACCAGTCATCATCTAGCGAGGCAGATGTTTCTTTTTCTTCTTCTGAGACCCTTTTTCAAAGTTTCAGTATCTAGTTGGGAAAATTAAAGGGGTATGAATATTTTCTTAGGTTTCTTTTCTTGCCAAGAAATGAAGCAGCTTTAAGCTTATTGTATTTTCTGCTTGTAAGTGCAATTCAAAATAATTTTAAAGATATAAGACAGTTGTGTTGTGAATCTATATAGAAATTAAAGGGGTATGAATATTTTCTTAGGTTTCTCAAAAAGCTTTCATGAGCATTTGAAATTACTACTTATAATTTACCAACCCCTGTAAAGATAATGAGATTGAAGAAATTTGACATATAGGTTTCTTTGCAGATTTGGCAAATTTGGATTATTTACGGTATCATTCCAGATAAGTAACAAAATGGATCCTATTGCCCTTACCTGTTTCTTTTATCTGAACCATTGGTTACATATCAAGTGTAACACATTCACCTATTGCCCCTTGGCTCTGGCATGAAAGGATTCTTATACAACAATTATGCTCTCACCCACGTAGTACGGAAAAACTCGAAAGAGGGAAAAAAGAATGCAATGGTCTATCCCAGGGTTTGCTGGTCTCTACATGTCTATTTGTAACTTAGTTTGGAAATAGTAATTAATGGGAGCCTATAGTTTCAGATGCAAGGGAAAAAAGACCTGGATCTCTTTGCCCCTGTGGTATGTTTGAGCTACCTGTTTTGATATATTTTCTCCTCTTTGCCTTGGTACCTTAAAATGTGTTAGTGGACTTCATTAGGTTTGGTTTGACAGTTTGGCATACAGAAGTTGCCTAGGCATGTGTCTGTAGTTCCTTGACCATGACCTAGTTTGTTTCATATTGAAGACGCCAAATTTTTTTGTTCAATGGGAAAATAAAGGATGATTTTATCATGCCATACCCTATCTTTAAGGGCAAATTAGGTGGACTGACTTAATAACAAATCTGTCTGCATCTACCTCTTCCAAAGAACCTATGAGCATATCTATTGTGTTGTTTATGTAAGAAAACCACATTGATGAATAATTTTTTCTGTTTATTTATTTATTATCCCCAATCACTTTATTTCTTCTGACTTGCTTTTGTTAACTTTAGAGTG